>CM021100.1:268968596-269273818 GCA_007115665.2 Sequoiadendron giganteum | reverse complement strand
CATAGACCTTTAGTCATAACATATTGAATTTTCATTTCCTTCACTCTTGATTCAACATAATCTAGGTCGATTGTTACCATTTTGTCAAAGGGGACCGTCCTAGAACATCAACTTATAGATTTTCCTTCATTATTATTACTCAAAATTTAAAAAAATCAAGAAATTAAAATGTATAACTCTAAATTCTATAATTGATGAAGGATTGGTTGCAAACTTTCTTGGATTTGACCCTACTGAATTGGTAGTTTGGATTCCTTATTTTTTTGCATAATTATTACTTTTAATCACTATAATTTTAATTTATTTGCATCCTTTAAGTTTCATGTAGTATACTATTGTTTAATAATTTATTATTAAAATAATATTTAATTCTCATACCTTTTATGTCTCTCATATGAACAATATTTTGTGTTCTATGGTAACTCCTATTATCATTTCCCCTTTCAAATGTACCATGATTCCTATGTTTCTATTATTATATGTTTAAATGTATCCTTATAACCAAATTTTTTAATTTCTATCTATCTTAATGGACCTTATTACATTATTCTAATATACATAGACACTAAACCTTACATTCTAAAATATGAACACAAACCCTTACCCAAAACTCAAATTGTAAACCACAAATTTGAAATTTTCAAAACTTGTACAAACTTAAATTATAAACTTTATTGTGTACATGCTATGGATTTTTAATTGATGAAGGATTGGTTTTGCAAACTTTCTTGGATTTGGACCTCACTGAATTGGTAGTTTGGATCTTTTTTGCATAATTATTACTTTTAATCACTATAATTTTAATTTTATATTTTGCATCCTTCAAGTTTCATGTATACTATTGTTTAATAATTTATTAAAATAATATTCACCTCATACCTTTTATGTCTCTCATATTAACAATATTTTGTGTTCTATGGTAACTCCTATTATCATTTCCCCTTTTCAAATGTACCATGATTCCTATGTTTCTATTATTATATGTTTAAATGTATCCTCAATATGTTTAAATGTATCCTTATAACCAGTTTTTTTAATTTCTATCTATCTTAATGGACCTTATTACATTATTCTAATATACATAGACACTAAACCCTACATTCTAAAATATGAACACAAACCCTTACCTAAAACTCAAATTGTAAACCACAAATTTGAAATTTTGAAAACTTGTACAAACTTAAATTATAAACTTTAATGTGTACATGCTATGGATTTTATAATTGATCAATGAAGGATTGGTTTGCAAACTTTCTTGGATTTGACCCTACTGAATTGGTAGTTTGGATTCCTTATTTTTTTGCATAATTATTACTTTTAATCACTATAATTTTAATTTATTTGCATCCTTTAAGTTTCATGTAGTATACTATTGTTTAATAATTTATTATTAAAATAATATTCAATTTTCATACCTTTTATGTCTCTATATGAACAATATTTTGTGTTCTATTGCAGTCTATTATCATTTCCTTTTCAAATGTACCATGATTCCTATGTTTCTATTATTATATGTTTAAATGTATCTCAATATGTTTAAATGTATCCTTATAACCAATTTTTTTAATTTCTATCTATCTTAATGGACCTTATTACATTATTCTAATATACATAGACACTAAACCCTACATTCTAAAATATGAACACAAACCCTTACCCAAAACTCAAATCGTAAACCACAAATTTGAAATTTTCAAAACTTGTACAAACTTAAATTATAAACTTTAATGTGTACATGCTATGGATTTTTAATTGATGAAGGATTGGTTTGCAAACTTTCTTGGATTTGACCCTACTGAATTGGTAGTTTGGATTCCTTATTTTTTTTCATAATTATTACTTTTAATCACTATAATTTTAATTTATTTGCATCCTTTAAGTTTCATGTAGTATACTATTGTTTAATAATTTATTATTAAAATAATATTCAATTCTCATACCTTTTATGTCTCTCATATGAACAATATTTTGTGTTCTATGGTAACTCCTATTATCATTTCTCCTTTTCAAATGTACCATGATTCCTATGTTTCTATTATTATATGTTTAAATGTATCCTCAATATGTTTAAATGTATCCTTATAACCAATTTTTTTAATTTCTATCTATCTTAATGGACCTTATTACATTATTCTAATATACATAGACACTAAACCCTACATTCTAAAATATGAACACAAACCCTTACCCAAAACTCAAATCGTAAACCACAAATTTGAAATTTTCAAAACTTGTACAAACTTAAATTATAAACTTTAATGTGTACATGCTATGGATTTTATAAATTGATGAAGGATTGGCTTGCAAACTTTCTTGGATTTGACCTCACTGACTGTGAAGTTTGGATTCTTTTTTTGCATAATTATTACTTTTAATCACTATAATTTTAATTTATTTGCATCCTTTAAGTTTCATGTAGTATACTATTGTTTAATAATTTATTATTAAAATAATATTTAATTCTCATGCCTTTTATGTCTCTCATATGAACAATATTTTGTGTTCTATGGTAACTCCTATTATCATTTCCCCTTTTCAAATGTACCATGATTCCTATGTTTCTATTATTATATGTTTAAATGTATCCTCAATATGTTTAAATGTATCTTCAAATGAATTGCATTTTGGATTTGTGCACGTTCAATGTGATTTTTAAATAGTTCTTTCAAATTGTCTGCATTATTTAATTAGTTTGTTGATATATATTTTTTAATTGTTTAACATGTGCAGTTTCCATTTGGTTGTACATTCACATGGATCCACTATTTAGCATTGAGGATTTTATGCCCAAACCACATATTCCTGTAGATCCCATAGATCCTAACCCACCACCACCAGAAAACCCCATTCCTCCAAACCCTCCACCTCCTAACCCCCCACCCCCTATAGTAGACCAGGATCAGTTGAGAGAGAGCATTAGGAAAAATATTACAGTCATTCAAGAAAATATAGATCTGATTAAAAATGAGCCTAGAATTCCCCCCCATCTCTCACGGTTTGCATCTACGATGCAAATTGTTGTCGATTCTGTTTGATCTATTGATGTGGACCTAGATAGGTTCCATCAATGGAGAGACGAGAGGAGACAATTCTATGCAGATGGATTGTCTTATAAAGAAATTAATGACCTTAAAATTACTAAAGAAGCCATGTGCCAATATTTTTTTAACCCTCAAACTAGCCAACCAATTCCACCCACCAAAAAATGAATTTCAATTTTATGGTGTAGGCACCCCTTGATAGCTGCACATTTTTGGGATAGATGGTGGATGGTGTTTGATACTCCACCACATGGCAATTCTGAGGTGCCCCTATACTTTTTGAGAAAGTTATGGGCAGAGTTTGAGTTGGGTTTAAAACCCAACTATTTTTATATGAGGTCATTTCAGGGAGCTGGCCGTGGCATGCCCCAACATAGATTGGGAGCACGTGTTGATCCTCAACGACATGCTCCAATTGCTCCTATTGTTCCTCCTGCTTCTCCTGGTGTTCCTGTTGCATTTCAGCAGCAAACCATGCTATCGACATTAGGAGCATTGAGTTCACTTTCAGGACATCTCACTCATCAAACTTCACACGCGGCGGCTGAAGTGGTCAATAGAGAGCATGGAGGCTCCAGCAATAGGAATACTCAGGCATCCACTTCAGGTGACCCACCTGCGTCTGAGACAGAGTCATTTATGGATTTACTATATTCTGAGCATCATCTTACACAGGTATGTTCATCTTTTGAACTTAATATATATATTTTTTGGAATGTGCAAAATTCATGTTTAAATAATAACATCAAATTATATATATAATACAATATTAATTCAATAAGTGTTTGGTGTAGACGCATGATCAGACAATGCCTGAAACTCAAAATGATCATGTCTATATGTCGAGTATTGTAGATATGGGCTCACCTTTTGGTCAGGTACTTAAACCAATATATATTAAATTTAGTTTGTGTGGATATATATATATCTAATTTATTTTGAATGTTTACACATGATGTGTGATTGATATATATTATATCTAGATGCAGGGAGGTCAGATGAGCATGCCTAGTGCTGACCAAGCACAAGTTGTGGTGAGCGCTCCTGAGTCATCATCAACTCAAGTGCATTCTTTCAAAAAGTTTGTTAAGTTTGAATTAAATACACATCATAGATCTAATTTAATTTTTACATTTACATACACATGCGTGAATGATCTATACAAATTGTTGTACATATATATGCATTTCATGAGACACCCATTGCAGGTGCACCTGAGACATCGTCAGCATTTATGCATGGGCAATCTCAGGTGCGTGATCTTGAGGTCATATCATTCAAGGTTGTAAACTTTACTAAATATCCTAAACAATTTTTACGGATCCTTTAAATATATATATATATATATATGTATATATATTCGAGGTTTTAACATATTGATTGCTTTATATGAATATGCAGGATATAGTAGATCAGGCATTTGAATCTTCTCAAGTGACAGTTATGCTACCCGTTGAACAAAATGTTCCAGTAGATCCACATGATCATATGGTAAATTATTCATGTTTTAAAAATCATTTTTATTGTATTTACTAGATATTTAATTAATTTATTTATTTTTATCCAAAAGTTTATATTTTGTCAGGTTTAAATATGTTTAATTATATCAAAATTTATAAATAAATTTAAATCTAATTTCAAGTTACTTGTACTCTTTTACAACATGATGCAGGTACATCTAATCGACCTGGAACAAAGAGGAGACTTGATTTGACTGATCAACCTGATAGTTAAATGGTTTTAAATTTTAAATAGACTAGACATCTCTAGTTTTATTTAAACTTTTATGTGTTGGACTTGACATATACATATTTTTGTTTATTTATATCAGATGACTTTAATGTGATGATTATATATATGTAGTCAATTATGATCATGTTATGTTCATTTTGATGATTATATGCACTCATATGTATATGTAGATCTAGATATTTTATCTAATTTTCAAGTAATACATGCACTAGATATAAATTCTTATCTCTACAATCAAATTTCATAAATATATAATTTATCACATGGTTAAGGGTGATAAATTTAAATATTCCTTAAATAGTTTAGATTATATTCATAATAAATTAAGAGCTCGCGTAATTTTAACTATTTACCAATTCTAGAAAATATTTGAACAATTATATGAAATGTATAATCTATAAAATTGGAATGAGATTTTTAAAATGCTACTACTAAGTTAATTGAAAATCATACAACTATACAACATGATGAAACATATATGTGTGCACATGTATATCCAATTATTTAGCTTATCAATTTTTACGTGAAGACCAAAAATTGATATTTACATAGTCTCTTGATAAAATAATTTTTTAGTGACAATCGCATGGTAGACCAACTTGATGAGAACCTGCAAAAATAATTAATGTAAACTGTAAGTAGTTCTATAATTTTTTTGATTCATTTAAGTAAATATATAGTAAGAGTTACAAAATTGGATCTTATAAATTTCATAAAAATTCAAATGATGTTTTCCATAGGATGGATGAATGGGATGCATGTCATGAACCCTAAGGCATGGCTTAATGGGTCCTATGAGAATGGCTTAAGGGGAATTATGCGAGTGACTTAAGGGATGCAAGATTGTGGAATAAGGGTACATGTAAGAGGATATGACTTAAGGGTCCTAAACCCTTAACCCTAAACCCTAAATCACGTGACCTAAATCCTAGGAGATCAATGCTAAACCATTAATCCATATAAATTTGTTATTCTAAGCATCACATGAACCCTAGAAACCCTAAACCCTAAACCACATGACCTAAATCCTAGGAGATCAACGCTAAACCATTAATCCATATAAATTTGTTATTATAAGCATCGCATGAACCCTAGAAACCCTAAACCCTAAACCACATGACCTAAATCCTAGGAGATCAACCCTAAACCATTAATCCATATAAATTTGTTATTCTAAGCATCACATGAACCCTAGAAACCCTAAACCCTAAACCACATGACCTAAATCCTAGGAGATCAACCCTAAACCATTAATCCATATAAATTTGTTATTCTAAGCATCTCATGAACCCTAGAAACCCTAAACTCTAAACCATGTGACCTAAGGGGATGGCTTAAGGGGATGTCTTAAGGGGTGTTGAGAGAGTGACTTAAGGGGATGCAAGAGAATGGATTAAGGATAGATATACAAGGATATGGATTAAGGGGAATTAATAGAGACTTAAAGGGGATGCAAGCGGATGGATTAATGGCACATACGAGGATGGCTTAAGGGGATATGAAATAAATTATAAACTTTTTATAAAATGACAATGAGTTAAATTTAGTTTTATATTTATACTCTCAACTAAATGTATCTACAACTATATATAGTTACTTGTCTGTAGATTCAAATTCCATTGTAATAAGAGTGCATCTCCTCTCTTTTTTGTATCAAGGGAGACCTGAAACAAAAAATGATATAAAACTTTAATAAGGAAATGAATTTAAAGACAAATATATATATATCAATTAAATATATACATACAACTAGATATACTTACCAATATTTATTTACTCTGTTGTACCATCCACATCCTCTCTTTTTTGTAATGCATCTATGATTGTCTCATGATCATCCATTGAAAGTGTCCATAAAACTTTATTAGCAGGCCTCCCGTGATATCTAACTAGTTTTATATTGGTTGCCAAAATCAAATGTGAATAATGTATAATCTTCTTGTGTCTTTCATAATCTTCAAATGCAGGCAAGCCATTCTTTCTTATCAAATATTTTCGAAGCCAGGTGCCAACAACAACGACTGAACCAGTTGGATACTCAAAGTTATCATCATCCACTCTAGGATGTACCAACTTATATTTTCTCTCAACACATCTAGCCAACCAGTACTCTGTCTCCTCTTCATTCCCCTCGGGTGCAACAACAGCATACACATGTCCTACAAAAATAGATAAAAAATTCAATAAAGAGCACGACTTATATTTAATTCATGTATATAAACATGCATACATATAAAATTCATCTCAATAAATAATGCACCTTCTTGTACAAGATCAGAAACACGGTCATAATCATCTGATGCGAACGCTTGATTATCTTCAATTATTGTTCCATGTTGAACATGTGTCGATGTAGGTGTTAAGGCTCTTTGTTGCCATTGTTCAACCCATTCCATATTTTCACAAGCCTCCCAATCACCTGCAATACAAAATTGACAAAAGCATGCCAACTCCCTTGTCCATATTGTCCATGTGTTTGCATTCGAACTCTTAAATGAATGCCATTTTGCAGATCCATTAATTGTTTCACAATCTTGTCGAGAACAAATATCATTTTCTTCAACTAACCAAAAGAAGCGGTGAATTATTGAGCTCTCACTTACTCTTGTAGATAATTTGGTATTGCACCAATCTACAATTGCATGTGCATCTCTAAATTTTGCAGCATCCTCAAATTTTAGTTGCTCTCTAGCAAGAGCTCTTTTCACACATGCACCTGCTCCATCGTGTTCTCCCTTACCATGACCGGCTTCAAAAAAACTCCATATGTGCTGGATATTATTTTCCTTATGAACTCTACATAACCAATAAAACATCCTAGCATTTTTGAATTGACCCGTGCAATTATCTGACCATATGAGATGTTCTAGCAATTGAATTCCTCTTTCTTTTAAATTTTTGTAAAATATATCAAAACAATATTGAACAAACTCAGATGAATGTAATCGATTATCACTTACATAAAAATGGTACTCTCTCAAAAAATTTCTATTATCTTCTCTACTATCATCTGCATGTCTATAAACAATATGAACAAAAATAGATACTTGCACTGAATTATAATACTGTGATTGAATTTCTTCTTGTGGAGCAAGAGTATAATTTTCAGCAAAATCAACAACCGACAATATAGTTCCAATTGGGAATGTGTTTTTACATAAACGAAATTGATTATCAAGCCAATGAGCATACTGAGAGTGTTGAACATATTTAGGTACAATCTTATCTTTAAATTCTTTAATAAATGCATGCACAGTATTTTTTTCCATAATTAGCTCACAACGTTTTCCAATTTTTCCATCTTTTAAAGAATACTCAACATTTTTGAATCTTTTTACATCTACTAATTGTTGTCCAAATTCATTTAAACTACTTTCATGCATACATTCACCTAATAATGAAAAGTTAGCACATCTATCACATTCTCTAGAAATACATGATTTTAAATAAAATAAGTTTCCGTTAGAGGGTTCGCAAAACAAACCTGATATAAAATCTTTGATTCTTTCAGGTGGCATATTAATACCACAAATGTCCTGCATAATTTGGTTAACATGCAAAGTGCATCGTATATATCGAAAACTATCATAATAATAACGAAATTGTACATGAGTCTTACAACAACAAGAAATTCGTTGCTTATTAATTCTAACATACCAAGGTTTACACTTTTCGAATGATCTTTGACTTATTTTAATATTCAATGGTAAGATTGAAGCATCTAAAATTTTTTTATATAATTCAGTTTGAGTCATATCTAAGAGATGCTTTGGATGAGGTACACGAATTTTGGAACCCACCCTTAATTTTAAGACATCTCTAATGTTAGGTGATACTCTTGTATTATCATGCCAAAATTTATTGATTAAAGATTTAATTTCATTAGTTAATTTCATGTCTGATCTTGGGAGTCTACCACTAAAACTCCAACATTGATTAATTGGATCATTTTCAATATTTTCTCTTCTTTTAGCAGCTCTAATCAAAGTTTTGGGATTTACTTTTATACATTTACTAATCCTACTTAACATTCTTTTATTTGAAGTTGCTTTATCAACTAAAGCAGTTGTTATTGCACGACGAGCCGCATTTTTATCTTTAGATCGACTTTTCTTACCTATAAAATCAATAGCATTAGCAACACTAGAAATGACTTGTTCTACTGAATCATCTTTCTTTTTTGGTTTTACAAAAATACCTAATTTTTTCATCACTTTTCTCATTTTCCACATTCTCATCAATTGCACCATGAGTTGACATTGGAATCCTAATTTCTTTCTATAAAAAAACATTTTATATATTTTATTTCCATAAGTTCTAATTTGTCTCCAAGAAACTTTACCACGAAGGTTATCTAACACATCTTTTTCAATTGTAAAAAAAACATTTTCATCTTCATCCATACAAGGGGTTTCATTTTCATTCACACAAGGGGTTCCATTTTCATTTTCAAAAGTAAGAAAGATTTCATTCTCATTTTCATCAATATGGGGGATTTGATTAGCATTTGTATTCTCATAAGATATATTTTCATAATTTTTTTGTTTTTGCATTGTTTCAACCCTATAATTATTGATATCATCAATGGTGTATCCAGCTTCATCTAAACAAGCAAAATCAATATTATCAAGACTTGGGTTTGAAAGAATACCTGGAGAGATTGTTTGAATAGGTGCATTTTCCATATCATTGGGAGGTGGATTTGAAGACATACCCGAAGCTATTTGCATATGTACTGTTTCCATATCATTCAAAGTTGTAGTTGAAGACATAGTTGAGTTTCTCTCCATAATTGTATTTTCTTCTATATTCACCATCTCCACATTTGCATCATCTACATTCATTTCATCATTCATGACTTTCTCTTCAACATTCATTGAAGTAGATGCTTCCAAATTTTTCATTTGACGAATTCTTTCTCTTCTATCTTTTTGTCTTTTTGCCTCCATATCTTTATTTGCTTGAATTTCTTCGGGTGTCATTGACATTCTACACTTTTTTCTTTGTCTTTGTTTTGATCCCATGGTTACAAAACCCTTTTTGATGAAAAATGTTCAAATGATTTACTTGTAACCAATTTTCAAATTTTTATTTCCTTCAAATATTCAAATAACACTCTGTACTATGAAGATCCTTTCTTCTTTGAACTTTGAAGTACACAAAAATATCATGAATACATCCAAAAACTTTTTTTTGAATCTTCTTGTAAATTATTCTTGTACTTGATTCCACTTCAGAAAATTCAACCTGCACTTGACTTTTCAACCAATTTGCAATAGGATATACCCTGCACAAGACAAATTTGTAATAAAAAATGCAGAAAATCGAACTTGCGGGCCGTACTGCAGAAAAAGAATATTGCAGGAAAACCGTACTCTATCAGAAAATGTCAAATCAGGATAAATGGATATATTAGAAACGCGTACGTGTTATGAAATGTGTACGCGTTCTTAAAAAGGAACGCATACGCGTTTCATAACGCATACGCATTTCATAACGTGTATGCATTTCTAAAAAGGAACGCGTACGCATTAAGTAACGCATACGCGTTTCGTAATGCGTACGCGTTACCTTTACCCAATGGGTAAAAAAATAACGCATACACATTATGAAACGCGTACGCGTTTTGTTTAAATAACGTGTATGCTTTATTAAAAAATTTGTTTCCCAACCCGCCTAAAGACTTGGTTTTAGGTTCGGGAAAGCTTTGGCAATCCGAGCCTTAGCCTTTGACCTACAACTAAAAAACTAAGGCAGATTGAAGAAGAATGTTCAACTTTGACAATATGGTTGATGAATTTTTTTTTTGAATCAATCTATAAAATTAAAACCCATTACAGAACATAATGTCTAGTTTTTATATATATAATTTTTATTAAGATTGGATTATATTTTCTATTTTTTAATTAATTTCAAAGCAAACTAGTCATTAAACTTGAAATATCAGACTTTTTTTGTTTTTTAATAACTTTTTTTTGGTTAAAGTTTTTAGAAAAAAAATTATATGACATCAATCTTTAGACAATTCTTTACACGATGAAAAAAAAAAAATTCAAAAAAAGTTTAGTTTAGGTCAAATTATGCTGTCCGTACACATTGATTTTTAAGAACAATAATTAAGGCCAATAAAAATTAAATAATAAAAAAAATATTCAACAAAAAATTACAAAAAAAAATTCCTCATCAATCTTCATGTTGTTATCTCTCTTTCCCCAAAAGGAATTAGTAAAATACTTTTATTTGATTCAAAAAGTGTTGTCCGTACACGTGCATGGTATGGTAAAAAAACAGGGACTTTTAAAAAGTGGTTTTTATAGATCTTTATCAAAATTTAGTTTCTACAATCTGGGTATTTGAATAATTTACATATTCATAAACTAGATTCAAATCTCTAAATTTCATATTACTGACTTTTTTAAAAATTTATTGTGTAAGTGCGTCAAATTTTCAGTTCAAGTGTGACAAATTCTGAAAAACAGCAAAAACACTTCCACTTTTTGAGCTTTTTGTGGACCCAACTTCTTGCATCAACCCAATTACTTTATTTTTTAATTTTTCATAAATAATTAAATATTAATTATTTAATTATACAAGCTTCAGAATTCATTATCACACATAATTAAATAAATTTATTTATTTAATTATAGATTTATCCTCAACTATCAACTATCAACTAACTTCTCATAAATGAAGTGCACAAATGGAAACTTTCCTCCATTTTTGAATGGAAAAAGTTGTGTAGGAGGAAACATCTCCCTTTATTCTCTCAACCTTCCATCTTTTTCTCAACTTCTCAATCTCTCACCGTTCATATTGACAGGTTTGAACTCAATCTTTGATCTTAGCCAACTAGATTTTTTCCTCAAAAAATCAATAAATACAACCTTCTTGTGAGTTTAAAAGGATCCTATATTTTATGAATTTAGCATAGTCATTATATTTGCATTCGAATTAGCATCTTAGCATAATCATTTTAAAGTTCCTAGCATTTAGTTCTTCAACTTTATAGCTTAAATCACTTAGTAATAGACATGCATGTTGCATAAATCTTGTTCTCCTAAGTTTTAATTTAAACAAGCTTGTTGCTTACACCAACTGAGAGCTAGTAACTTGTATTGAATCCTTGGAGATAGAGGAAAATGGAACAAATTTGAAAGATCTTTTTTTATTTATATTTTTCTTTGTCTTTTCTATTTAGTTTCTTTCAATCTAATGTTTCATTAGTGTGTTAGTTTACTTTTCTAAATTAGTCCACATATTCTAACAACACAAGTGCTACTAAGACTACTTAGCAAAACACACTTGATTATGGTGATGATGAGAAAATCCAAGTAGATATTTCACTTGCAATTGGTGAACAAGTAATGTTAACAACAAATCTTTGGATGGAAATTGGCTTGGTTAATGTATCATTGGGTTTTTCAAGTCTATTGTATATGCTAGGGGTGCTAAACCACCCCAAGTGGCTGAAAATGTTTTTTTCCACTTTCCAAACTACATTGGTCTAGCATGAGATTGAGAAAACCCAAAAGCTATCCCCATTCTCCTGATCACTCATGGCAGTCGAAGACAAGTACCCTTGGATTCGTCTTGGGAAATAACAATACATAAATCTCAAGGGTTGACACCGAAAAGAGCTACAATAGATATTGGAACTAAAGAGAGACAAGGGGGAATATTCACAACTCTTTCCCATGTAAAATCAATAACAATAATTATTATAGATGTGCCTTTCTATTTTGATAGATACTCTAGACTACATTCAAACAAATATAGTGCACTTCGAATCAAGGAAGAGGATCACCTCCAAAAATTCTCTGCATTGCCATCATGATGAGATTTTTATTTTCATTATGGTAGCTATACCATTTCTCCTTTCCTTGTTCATTTCATTGCATTTAGAATTTTCATTATTTCTAATTTTTCTTCTTTGTCATTCCCTGCATAGTCTAATTGTATTGACTTCTTCCAAGCTACCCAAAGTTCTAATTCTACGGTGATTAATAAGAGAAGTTGCTATTTGATTCTTTCATTATGCTTCTCGTCTACACCAATGACAAAATTCTATTCCTTCCTCTTATTTGCTTCACCAAATAACATTTATAGGTATGTGCAAGATCATCATGGAAAAAATAGGCCCTTAAGTGGCAATAAAATTCAGAAAATCAGAGTTAGACAACTTGAGATAAAAAATTGAATAAGTTATCTATATTATTTTAAAAATATGTAATAATAGAATCTATAGAAAATTGAATTTAGTTTCTAAACTACTAGTTTTATTTATTTATTTTTTAAATCTATTTGGTAAAAATTTGACATTTCAATGCAAGAGTACTTAAATTTCAGGGAAAAATACGAAGTAGGTGTTTGTCTAACCACCCTAACCACAATAAAATGATAATATTTTAGATATAAGTAGGGGACTCATGTCCCAATGTGATACATATTTTTTTGTAATTTTTTTCCAATTAAATAATTAATTATGATTTTTTTATTGCAACTTATAAAAATAATTAAAAACTCGTATGTGTGACCACCTTAACTTGATCAAAAATTTATAAAATTCAATTCATTTTTTTTAATCCTATAGTATTTGAAGCATAGAATGTGACACATATTTTGGATTGAAAAAATGTGATACTATTTGAAAGCTATAGATTTTTTTCAATCAGCCTATCAATTAGGACTTTAATCATAATTCAAATAGAAAATGAATAAAAAATATTTATTAATCTCAAAGAAAAGCATAATTTATATTGGTGGAAAGCTAAGAATCTCCTTTAAAAACCCTTTTCATTTCATCAATTTTGGGGAAAAAAAATTCATCAGCCACATATGCCATCATATCACTTAGATATCGCCACTTTTTGGTCCATCATGATCCTCCATGTACCCTTATATTTAATGTTTGTGTAGATACCTTCCTCTTCCTTGGTCAATAATGTCTCTACCAGTGATCTCACCTTCAAACCATTTGTGTCTAACTATATCATATCTAACCAATTTAGATTGCAACTTCTGAGTTATAACTGCAAATCTTGAAAATGCTTAATAGTTGTAGGCACACAAAATATACATGCACCTAATTACTAATTTAATTTCATCTTTAATTATCCTTCTTCAAAGAATTTTAATCAAATAAAATTTATATGATTAAAATTCATCATCTTTCCTCTTTTAAATCAATCTTTATTTGATAAATAAACTTTATCTAATTAAATATATCATTATATTTAATTAAATCATATTCTTCTCTAAAATTAAATAAATCAATTTTATTTAATTAATCTCCAAAAGTTCTTTCATTTAATTGAATAAATTCAAATATTTAATTAAATCTCTAGTGTTCTATATCTTCTCATTTAATTTAAATAAATCCAAATATTTAAGTTGAATGACACAATCAACTAACCTCCATTAAAATTAATCAAAACATAATTAAAACTAATTCTAATCATTGTCGCATCCTCTAGATAATGCAACTTGCACAATAAATCATTTATTTTGATTAATTAAATCTCTATTTCCCTCACCATATTCCCTCATTAACTCCATTTGTTTGAATTTTCTGTCCAAACAAATTGCCCCCCAAAAACTTTCAACCATATGCATTTAATGCTATTTTTCAAATTTCAAACTCACCTAATAAGTATTTACTTGCACAATGACCAAAATGTGTTCATCCTTCATCATCTCACATTTTGACAAGTGGCATGTGGCCATTGGTTGAGGATTAGTAACACATTCATCCATTTTGGCTCTTCTTCTCTCAATCTCATCTATAAATAAGAGGTTTTTTTTCTCATTTTTCATCTAGAATCTTAGCATTCTCACTATAGGCACTTTTATTTCATAACTTGTATCTTTTGTTCATTATCACCAAGAAGCTTATCATGGAGGTGAGAAAGGGCATCCTTTTCACATCAAACGTGCAACACTTCCACTATGGGATAAGTTTGCACATGCTTTTTAATACTTTTATTTAACTTATTTAGTATATCTAGCATGATACCATATCTCATAGGGATGCTTGACTTGTTATGTTTTATGTAACTTCTAAATTTTTGTCAAATTCTTACATTTGTAGGTTTAGCCTCCTACAAATGACACTAGAAGGAGGGCCCATCTAGGTCATGCTTGTTTGAAAATCTCACCATCTAACACACTCCTTGTGTTTCCCGATTTTATATCTTAGTTGGAATGGATTTTATTTCACACTAAGATTGGTCATATCGTAAATACTGGCTAAAATAGAAATAAACTTCAAATAGTTCACTTGTATTCTCTATGCTTCCATATTTTGTAGGATTTTCTATGAGGGTCATATGTCGTGGAATTCAAGTTTACACCTGTTAATTACATTTAGTTTGAAAGTATTTTTGAATGGCATTATAGGCGCGGCTTTAAGGCTGCCAATTGCATTATTTTGAAAATTTATTTAGAGATTGTATGTTGTAGCTTTATGCCTATCAATTACATTTGCTTGAAAATTTCTAAAGCCTTTCAACAAATCCATTTTGTGCATATCCTGTAATGGCTGTAACAGTTCACATGCCAGAATTCAGACTTTGTTCATTCAATGCTTCTCTCCTACTATAGTTCTATACATCAAAGTATACCATTGATACACACTAATTTTTTGTTTGGAATGATCTGTAACAGATAACAATAGATTCGTGTTATAGATTTCTCAGTTCTATCTAGTGAGTGACTAGTGAGCCAATATATATATTTTTTAATTTTATCTTTTTCTTTTTGAATTTATATTACCTAAACAATAGCTATTTTTTTTCTAGGTTTTTGGGCAGGGGCTTGCACCATGTCCATCAGTTCAGTAAGGAAATTTTTGTGATATGCCATAGAAATTCCTACATTGCACTTTCCTTCATTAATATAAAAGTCGTGCCATATTAAAGAGGCTAACTTAGTGTGGGGACATGGGAAAAATATTAGGTGAGATGCCATCATGTTCCCCATGTACTTGAAGCCTAAGATAAGTTAAAGAATGAGCCCATGACTTAATAGTTGTAAGAGCTCGCATGACTACAATGAAAATGAATCCAACATAAATGGGATTTGGGCATTTGAATGAACCAATATTAATAAAAGAAAGATACCCACTGCATATAGACAACCCTTTAATGTTGTAAAGAACGTAGGAATTTTGACTAATTTTCCCATGTAAAGTCTCTTCGGTCATAGTTAGGAATGGTGGCATTTGGGAGCGGTTTTTATTGAAGAAAAGTGGCATAATATCATGGGAGTTTGGAGGGGAGTCACATGGGTTAGCTTCCACCTTAATTTTATCCATATATTTTTTGTTTTCTTGGGCCTAAGTGCGCTAGTCTCCTCCATAGAACTAGAAATAGGTTCATTCATCAATAGTTCCTCTTTCGGTTGTAGCAAGAATTTTTGCAATCTAAAAGCAGTACGTAAAATAACACACTATCATTACGGAACTCTGGAGCCTGCATACATCCTGTGGCCCATGCACGCAAAAATATCTAGATACATGTTTCATAAGCTAAGAAAGTTGCCAAGCACCATGGCCACTGACGTAAAAAGTTGGAGGACTTAAAGGGAATTAGTTTCTTTGTATGAAGTCTGCACTTCACCATCATCACAAGTAGACCTTGTAAATTGATCATTTGGTTCTGGTACACTGCAATACTTTTGATTAGTATGCATGTCATGCAGTGGGCTCGATTCTCTTTACGCCTATCTGCAGGTATCCTTTAATTCTTTCTTGATAGCAGTTTCTTTAGTTATTTCTATTTCTGGCGCAAACATAGTTGGTTCACTCGGCGTTCCTATTTTTGACAAACTCTTGGGTTGGGGTCCAGGAATGATAAATTCTTGATCTTTCACATCACACTCCAATGGCCATAGTTTAGCTTCATGAAAGCTACTTTGGGTTATTTTACCAAGTATGATTAGTTTGGGTGAATAATAAAATATGTTGTCTTAAATGTAGAAGGCCACCAATCATTTCTTCAAGATCTTTCAATAGATTTTATTTTAAATAAAAATTACATTGATTGTAACAGTCTAGCATAAAGATAAACCACACTTTATTGATTGTATCTACATAAAACCAAGTGAAAATTGTAGTCTACTAAGGGTGATTTGTTCTTTTTATTCTACAAATGGTTTTATTGTGAACCAAATAAAAAGTGCATTTATATCTAGCTACTTGTTTGTAAGAATGGCAGTATTTTGAAGATTGTGCTTGGAGGGAGTATCAGGAAAGATGATAGTTTTGTGACTTGATTGCTCTATATCTAATAATTGATTAAGATGCACAAAATGGTAAGCAAAGTCTCTCAGATTTATATTTTTAGAGGATAATTTCATATGAAATATTAGATTGGTAAGATTGAATCATTAGGAGAAGAGGCTTTTCTCATTATTTGCAAAACTTTTTATTTATGGAAAAAAAAATTCTTTAAAGTCTTTAGAAAGAAAGATGCTTAGTGATGCTATATTCATTAAGGTTCAAAATCATGAGTCCTTTTAATTTGAATTTTTTATTGTCTAAATCAATTTGGATTAAATGACTTGATCTTCACATGATTTTTGTTTTTTTTTCATATTTTGTATGGATTTCATTTGTGCAAAGGACAAGTTGCAACATTGAAGCATAATAAATGATCTTTGAAGAATCTTGGAGTTAAAGAGAATTAAACATTAAATTTGAGATTGATAAAGCATTTTTAAATGCTTAGAGCTTCCATTTTATGCTCTTGTGTTTTTTTTAGGCCAACTCACATCTTTTGGATTCTAAAAAGAACACTACAAAAGCTTTCATTTTTAGAAAGGGTTAAAAAGAACATTAGATACTAAATTTCAATTTGGGTTCTAAAAAATTTGACAAACAACTCTCACATTTCGATTTTTGGGCTTTAAAAAGAGCTCAATTTTCCCTCTGAAAATTAAAATGAACATGTGCAGTTGGTGTTTTGTACTATTTTTCACAAAGTAATAACATCTAAAAGATGTATGCACTTCTCTTGCACCTCACAATGATCTTAAGAATCAAAAATCTTTTTGTGATATTAAGTTGTCAAAAAGATTGCCTCCACATTTTGATTTGGGTTTAAAATTGAATGAAGTTTTTGAGTGTGAGTCAAGTACATAGCGAGTGTTCTCTCTTTGTTTCTCAAAAAAGATTGATCAAACTGCGGATTTAATTGCTCACTGTTGTTTATCCATAGAGGGTTTCCTTGTTGGGAAAAATTGACCACCCTAGGGAATGAATCAACCTGATGATGAGCTAAACACCAAGCTACTTCCAACTGGTATATAAATTCAAATGGTGAGGGAAAACTCAACATTATAGGAACTCATATGGACAAGCAAGTGATATTCTTTATTGGGTTGATCTTGCTTCTTGTGTGGCCTTCTAAACGTGCTCCTTGAGTATGAACCAAATTGTGTAAAATCCAAAATTCTAAACTATTTGTTGGTGCAAGAACGGTCATTCTGAAGCCACCCCACATTCTTGTGGCTTTTAGTAGAGATGGGAAGTATTCCATGGGATATTCATGGGTACTGATGCTTGGTTGACCTAAGAAGTGTGTGTCGCGGAGAGGAGCCAGTTTGCTCAAGCATATAATCATTCACTAAGAGTAAGCGTAGCTAGATTTATCCAAGTGTGAACCAAAAAATTATTATCTTTTCATCCTAGGGTTGTGCATGTTCGTGGAATAAAAAACACTTTTCTTGTATCTCAAAACATTTGAAAACAAACATTCACAAGATCTTCAAACTTTCAAACCCTTTAGGGAAGCAAATACCTTTGATGAATTCAAGTGCTCTTGCTTGCCCTAGGGATTTCATCCTTAGAGACATCTAAGTACATGGGTTTTATCATCATTTTTTTCACTAAAGCCAACAATAGGAAACTTTTGCCTTAATTTCCTCAATTTTCCACATAATGGACTTTGTAGGATGAGAAGAAATTAGGACATTAGACATCTAGTTTGAAACTTTAATCAAAGAATTATTTGTGGTGAAAAGAACTCATTAAGCAAAGTTAAGATACAATTGAATCACACACATGTGTTCTTCCAAATTATTTCCCACAAATCAAAATCCAAAAACCCAAGTTAAAAATTCTTAGTCCAAAAGCTTGTGAGGAGTATCTTGAAAGACTTCTTGAAGTTAGAGACAAGTTGGTTTAGATTTTTTACAAGAAATCATCAAAGAATAATCCGAATTTGTATGAGTTTTATTACCAACATAACTTAAGTCTTTTCCAAAGGTTTTCATTTCTCACATAGTAAGTATTACATGTCCTTTAAAACCGAGTTCTTGTATACAAGAGTTTTATCTAGGTTTAAATATAGAATCAAAATCAACATTTTTGTCCATCCATCAAGCATAAAAATCAAATCATCTCACCAAAAACTCTTGAAAATATAGAAAATTAAAATCATCTTGTTTGGATAGATATGTGTACATGAGTCCTTCTCTGCATATTTAATCAAATTATCAATCCTTGTGAATGAATTTTCCTCTTGATAAAATCAAACATCTTAGGGTCTAGGAGCTCACTAGCTAAAATCATCCTGTTTGACTAGGGGCATCTTGATGAGTCGTTCTTTACACCTTTAGTCAAATTATCATCTTGTGTGTGAATATACTCTAGGATAACATTCAACCTCTTATATTCGACAAGTTCACTATCCAAGTCGAATCAAATCATGTCATAAATTCTAGTATCTCCTCTAAGATTTCTCAAGAGTTCAATCATCCACACCATCCATCCACCATTTATCTCATCACCATCCTTTTGACCCTTAATTAAAACATGGATTCTCTTCCTTCACCCTAAATTTTAGACAAATCTAAGGTGTTAGAGTTTCATCTCTTACATTCCTAAAAAATGATCCCGATTTTATGGTTCAAACTCAATCTCAATACAAGAAAAACATGGAGGAAAACAAAGAAACATCCACTTCGAGTGATTTGATTCAAACTGAAACAAAATTCAATCCTACGATATCCATTGACCTTTCAATCAATCCTCCTCCAATGCCTACTATAGACATGCAAAATATACGCATGCATCTAATCATACTTCATTCAATGTTATTTCATCTATTAATTAAATAAACCGATTTAATTAATTCACTAAGCTTATTTCTTTAATTAAATAAATGAAATTATTTAATTATCTCCTATAGTTCCTTATTTAATTAAATCACATATATCTAATTGAATCACTCATATGCATTTTCCTCTCATTTGATTTGAAACAAATACAAAAATTCAAATCAAATGTCATATCACCTAACCCCCTGTTAGATTAATCAAATCTTGATTAATTTATTCCTAATCACCTAAATCCTCTAGATTCATCCACTTGCACAATAAATCATTTAAATTGATCTATTAGAACACCTATTTTCCTCACAAAGGCATATTCCCAAGGAATATGCCCTCATTAACTCCCTTGTTTGACTTTTTTTGCCAAACACAATTCCCCCCAAAAACCCTCAACCATATTCATTTATTGCCATTTTCAAATTTGAAATGGGCACATTGGCCAAAACTTGCACAAGCATGGGCCAATCCCATCGTGAAAAGTGGCTCTCTCTCATTTGTTGGGTTTTAGTCCCACATTGCTCAATCTTGGCTTCTCCTCTCAATTTTTCCTATAAATTCAATGACTTGTCTCTCATTTTTCATCTACAATTTGAGCACTATCATTATAGGCAACTTGAGTTCACCAAGAATCTCATTGTCTATCATCTAATTTGGTTTAGCAAGGATTGGGAAAGGGTTGCCTTCTACACAAAGGATAGCACCAATCCACCATGGAATAGGTTTACTTCATGTATTTTTTTTATATGCTTTAATTAAGCTTGTCATGTGTTTGCATCTTGAAGCATGAGGTATTATTTCATGAGGATCTTGGAGGTATGCTTGGTTTTAAAATTTTATCATGCTAATAGAATGTATGTATTTCGACATTTCTAACCATTTGTAGATTTTCATGTCCACAAAATTGCGTTAGAAGGAGGGAAGTTTTAGGCATTCAATGGATCTGATTTTGTGTTTTTCTAATTGAAAATGGATCTACTTTTGTGATTGTTTAATTTGATGGATGAAAAAAATAAAAAATCTAACTTATGTGTTGCTCTTTCTGAGATTGATTATCCACTTACTGTTGTTGATAGTTTTATTTTAAGCACACAAGTCTTACTTCTTCTTATTGTTATCAATTTACGTAGAAATATTAAGATTTACTATGGGCTAGCCTTGAAACTATCCAGATAAATATTACTACCATTGATTTATCTATGGCCTAAATTGGAGCATCAAAATAGGTGCCTTCCTGTCATAAATTTTAGCAATAAGCTAGCATCAAATAGATCAGATAGATCATTATGTGTTTGGAAACCACACACAAAAATTTTCAATAACACTCACCCCATGTGAACATCAAATTTCGTAACTATCCAATGATTAAAATATGGATTATTTTTCATTGCTCTACTGTTGTAAGATATGTTTACTTTTGCAGGCTTCATCTCGGTCTTAGCATACTCTGAAATAGAGGCGATTGCTTGAATTCACTAAAAGATACCAAAGAGAAAAATGAGGGAGGAGAATGATAATATAGGAGTTCGAATGATGGGGGAATTGTGCAAGTTATATGTTTAGATGGATTAGATTATATCAAAGAAGTTAGAAAATTACCATCGCAGCAACTTTAGCCTCCATCTCTCTAATTGAAGAACTCTCCTACTTGAGGTTTTCCTGCCCTCGCATAAGCTGTGATTATTACACCAAAGGCTCTTTTCAAGGGATTTGTAAAATATGGAAAAAATTTTATGGTGTTTTTATGATTCTATTGATGTGATCTTGTCCGGTTTTTTTTTAAGTTCTGATTTTTATAATACCCTTAACACCGTGTTTTGTCTAATAGTTGACATGCCTTTTCTATGCTTTAGCCCCTATGAGAAAGCATGCATCTCATCTTATTTGATATCTCTACGTAGTCTTTGTTCATGGCTGTTGTGTTTGTATTTCCCCTTGGACTTTTGGTCTTGTCGATTCTCAAACCAATGATCTTCAATTTTGTTTTTTTGTGCTAACGGTACTAGAAATATGGTTGTGTTGTATGTTCTTTTGTGATTTTTCTCTGAATAATAGTCCATCAAGAGCATTAACCATTGTGGAGAAGTTAAACTTAGCATTCCCATTGGTGAACTTAAAAGGTAAGTGCATAAAATGCTTATCATATGTGTTAACACTATCAAAAGAACTGTGACTTCTTTTCTAAATTAGGAAAAGAGGCAGCATTTCTTTACGTGTGTGAGAAGCTAATAGTTTTACTAATAGCACTTGCCAAAATTGTGAAGCTCATATTACAGTGACTTTCACCTGCTCGCCAAACAAAAAAAAAGTCACATCATATTAGTTCGCCTACTTGCAACTGGGTAAATAGAAACATTGATCAATGTGCAGTGATATAAGACTTTGGAGCTGAATAGTGGTATGTTATACTTTCAAATCAATCACCACATTTTTATTGAGTATATTTTGTCTAACATTCCACATGCCTTGTCCTTTTTTTCTTACATGTCTACAGACAAATCTCCAACTATAACATCTGAAAAAAATTCTCCGTCTTCTACGCTTTTCATGGATGTCCATAACCCGTTTCAAACCTTCCATGTTGGGTGTAGGTGATAGGGATGTTGATAAAAGTTGCAGAATTCAGCTTTAGAGGTCTGCTAAATGAATTTTCTTGAAATTGTTCAAGAATACTTTATTCGCTAAGTTCCGCACCTACCAACTATATTTGCTTGAAAGAATTAGCATATATAAAAGATAATTTGTGCATAAATTTTTCATATGCGCTTTCTGCGCTTCATTATTTTGTATACATTTTGAGGCAGTCAAAGAGGATGTTGGTCCAAGGTCATAGAATGTGATATTACACCTACCTTACTCTATCATTGCAGTCCCTTTCTATAAACTTTCTTTATGACGTTTCGTCAAGAAGTTCACGTGCCTAGTCTATACTTCCCCCATTCGTATACTTAACCACTAGAGTCATTGCAAAAAGTTGATAACATTCCTATTTCTTTCATAAGAGTTGAGTTGTGCACCTTGCCTTATTTACTATATCAAATAGGTAATGCGCCCCCACAAAATATACTATTTGCATCTACAAATTCTATCAATTGTGAATAGGAGGAGTGGAAATTGCGCTATGAGGTGCTAATTTAATATTGTAGCCTGGACAGATGTTTCTTCAATTCCAAGAATTAGTATTTAATTCTTGAGACTTCTAGATAGAAGTTAGTTAGGTCCAAATATTTAATTATTTAATTAAATAATTGATTCCTCTAGAGACTTCTAGAAACCAGTTAGTTAGGGTTTGTTAGAGTCTGATTAATCTTAGCCATTGATTGAGATTAAATCATGGCCATTGGTTTTCCAATGAGAATAGTTTGAAAAGGGGTTATTGGGTATTTGGAGAACATACTGATAGACACAAGTTGGAGAAATATTTGCAGTGAGAGAAAATAGTCTTGCAATGATAGCAAGGGTGCAATGATAGCATTGGAAGCAGCAGCAGTGGAATTTCAGAGGGAAAAATTAAGAGAAGAATATCCGGTGAAGAATATTATCAGAGCTTTGTTAGTAAGAGGCAAGCAGTTTCTTTTGTATCTCTTCATTTGCTGAAGATTAATATAATTCCTCATCTGCAGTACTAGTTCTCCCTCTGGGGTTTTTCCACGGATAATTTGTCCAAAAATATTATGTTTATTATTTCGCATGTTTTCTATTCCTGTGAGTTTTATTTGTGAAGTTGTAGTTGTATTATTTTTCAGTATTTGCTGTGAATTAATTTTTGGCAGTAAAATAATCTTTATAGCTAGGAGATTAATAATCAGTAACTACAATAGATTTTTCACATGGTATCAGAGCATATCTAAGGGCAGAAAGAGCTCAGCATAGGCACGGGAAGAAAAGAAAAATAGAGGGTTTCTAAAACCTAGTTCTACCTCTTTAGTATTATTATTTTTGTTATTACTATTTTTTGTTTGAGATGGCCTCAGCAGGTTTAAGAGATTAGGACAGATTGGATGGAGCCTCAAATTTTCGTGTTTTGAAAGCCATAATTTCTTTATTGCTAGAAGAGAATGGTATCAAGGAATATGTTACCAGTGTTGTAGTTGTATCTACAGATCCAGCGCAGCTCCTGGCATATAAGAAGGAAGATACCAAGGCAAGGAGGTTGATTCCTGATGGTGTTAAGGATCATATTGTTTCACATATCGCAGAATTGGATACAATGAAGATGATGTGGCATGCCATTTTGAATCTATACCAGAATTCTACCACTAACAAGAAGCTGATTCTCAGAGAAAAGTTAAGGAATACCGGGATGAACAAGGGAGAGAATGTTACAAGTTGCCTCACCAGACTTAGACTTGTCAACGATGAGTTGGCAGCTGTTGGAGATACACCAGATGATGACGAGCTAGTACGGATAGCCCTAAATGGGTTTCCTAAGCAGTGGGATGTCTTTGTTCAAGTTATTAATGGATGAGACACCTTACCGAGTTTGGATCGACTATGGAGTGACTTCACTCAAGAGGAGCTTAGACTAAGCCTTGTCAGTGGTGCTAGCAGTAAGAGTCATAAAAGTGAGGCAAAATAGGAAAACGTTGCCCTAGAAGGAAAAGGTAAAGCAAAAAGGGGTCTAGCAAAGGATCAAATCCTAAAGGTGAGAAGAAGAGGGACTTGTCTAAAGTCAAGTGCTATGGTTGTCACAAGTTTGGCCACTATGTCAGCAATTGCCAACAAAAGAAGAAAGGCAAGAAGCAGATGGCAGCTTCAGCAAGTGCAGATGAGCTCTCTAGCAAAATGGAAGATGAGTTTGCAGTCATAGCTTGTATGGTTAGCTCAACCTCACAAGGTGTTTGGTATATAAATAGTGACGCATCATTTCATATGACAGGAGTTAGAGAATACTTCTCCAATTATAAGGGGGAGGAAATCAGAATCCAAATTTCTATGCGGAACATGTCCAAACTAAATCCAGTTGGAAAAGGGACTGTTCTATTTCAGAGGGAGAATGGAAAACCGATTCCCATTCATGATGTGTTGCATGTGCCAGGTTTGGGTATGAATATTATTTCTATATTTATCCTTCAAGATAAAGGCTACAATGTACTCTTCAGAGGGGCAAATGTGTTAATAAAGCACAAGGATTGGAAATCACCCATAGCTATTGGAGTTAGGAGCAGCCGACTTTACAGGTTGCAGTTTGATACTCATAAGGCACTGATGAGCAGCAGTAATTCTAGAGATCAAGGAGAGCTATGGCATAGGAGGATGGGCCATATACATCATGGAGCACTTAAATTGCTTTGTGAGACACTGATAGGTTTTCCAGAGGTGAGCACAAAGCATGATGATGTATGTAAGGGATGTGTGTTGGGGAAGTTTGTGAAAGCAGCTTTTCCAAGGAGTGACACTAGATCCAAGGGTGTTCTTGATCTAGTACATTCAGATATATGTGGACCAATGTCGACGAAGTCTCTCAGAGGATACAAGTACTTTGTTACTTTTATTGATGATTTCTCTAGGAAGACCTAGATATACTTCTTGAAGACCAAGGATGAGGTTTTTCAGTCATTTCCAAGATTTCAAAGCTCCTGTGGATAATTCAATAGGCAGGAAGATAAAGGTTCTTCGGTCAGACAATGGAGGTGAGTACAAAGGGAAAGAGTTCCAGGAGTTCTATACTAGGGAAGGAATCAAGAGCGAGTGGATTGTTCCTTACAACCCATAGCAAAATGGGGTTGCTAAAAGGAAGAATCGGTCTATATCAGAGGCAGCAAGGGCTATGTTGTATGACCAGGATATGCCACGTTACTTATGGGCAGAGGCATGTAGTACAATAGTATACATACAAAATAGGGTTCCACATAAGGTATTGTGCAAGATGACACCAAAGGAGGTGTTCTCAGGGAAGAAGCTAGATGTTAGCCACTTCAAGATATTTGGGAGTTTGGCATATTGTCACATTCTAGGTGCTACATGTTCCAAGTTAGATCAAACTGTAGAGAGAGGGTACTTTGTGGGGTACAATGAGACCTCAAAGGCATATCAGATATTTATTCCAGGGTCCAGGAGGATTATAGTTAAGTGTGATGTCAAGTTCATGGATGACAAGGCATTTAGAAGGTCTAGAGATTTGCCAGCAAATGATCAGAGTGAGCAGCCAGCAAAAGCTCCAAGGATTGAGCATTCAGATTAGGGACAACGAAGCTTGAGTATAGTGACTAGTACAAGCACATGCTCAGGTGTTGAGAGTTCATAGAGTATGGAGCAACAGATGTAGTAGTTCCAAGAGATGCACCAGGAACAAATGGCGGTTGATATTTCATCATCTACAGTTGGTAGTAGTAACCAATAAGATACTAAGGAGTTTGTGGGAGCTCCTAGGATGAGTAGTAGGCAGCAGAGATAACCAGCCAGGTATAATGACTATATGGCTCTAGTTAGTCATTTGGTATATAGTGAGCCTTCTAGTTATCAGGAGGCCGCACAACAACAAGTGTGGCAAGATGCAATGGTTGAGGAATATACCTCAATAGTATAGAATGATGTGTGGGAGTTTTTTCCTAGACTGACAGATAGGGTAGTGGTTGGATCTCACTGGATCTATAAGATCAAGCACAGTGCAGATGGTAGCATTGAGAAATACATGGCAAGTTTTCTGGCCAAGGGTTTCTCTCAAAAGGAGGGAATAGACTATGAGGAGACATTTTCTCCAGTGGCCAAGTATACTTCTATACGAGATGTGATCTCTCTTGCAGCACAGATGGGATGGAAGATCCATCAAATGGATGTTGAAATAGCATTTCTTAATGGTGAATTGAAAGAGGAGGTATACATAGAACAACCAGAGGGCTTTGTAGCACACAACAGTGAAACCCACGTGTGCAGATTGAAGAGAGATTTGCACGGACTCAAGCAGGCTCCCAGGGCATGGTATGAGTGCATTGATGAATACTTACAGGGATTGGGCTTTGTGAAGAGTGAGGCAGATGCTAATCTCTACTACTTGGTAGTTGGGGGTGAGATCCTCATTCTTGTTCTATATGTGGACGACTTGTTTTTAACAGGTTCATTGGGGCTCATAGAGGAGTACAAGAGGGACCTTGCAACATAGTTTGAGATGAAGGATTTGGGGCTTATGCACTACTTTCTAGGCATGGAGGTATGGCAGACAAATGGTGAGATTTTCCTTGGTCAAGGGAAATACTGCATTGAAATCTTGAGGAGGTTCGAGATGGAGAATTGTAGAGCCACGTCTACTCCTATGATCATGAATTGGAAGAAGGTAGACTCATCCAGGGAGAAGGATGTAGATCCCACCTTATACAGACAGTTGATTGGGTCTCTCATGTATTTGGTCAACACTAGACTAGATATATCCTTTGCAGTAAACTCTCTCAGTCAATTCATGGTTGAACTGAAGAGAGTGCATTGGATAGCGGCAAAGCATGTGTTGCGGTATTTGCATGGTATAATTGAGTATGAGATCAAATATACTCGAGGTGATGGTATCAATTTGATAGGCTATACTGACGCAAATTGGGCAGGCAGTACAATGGATAGGAAAAGCACTTCAGGGTGTTGCTTTAGCTTGGGATCAGGAGTTGTCTCTTGGTACAGCATGAAGTAGAAGTCTATGGCTCTGAGTTCTGTAGAGGTAGAATACATAGCAGCTAGCATGGCGACATGTGAGGTGATATGGCTTCAAAAGTTGTTGGTAGCCTTTTTAGGTCAAAGGGTTGAGACTATAGTGATACACTGTTACAATCAGAGTTGCATCAAGTTGTCTAAGAATGCGGTGTTTCATGATAGGTCTAAGCATATAGACATCAGGTATCATTTCATCAAGGACTATGTACAATGGGGGATTATTTAGCTACAGTATATACCTATAGATCAACAGGTAGCAGACATTATGACAAAGGCAATGGGGAAGGTGAAATTCATCTTCTTCAGAGATATGTTGGGTGTTATGCAGAACACCTTCCTCACTAAGAGGGAGTGTTAATTTAATATTGTAGCTCAGATAGTTGTTTCTCCAATTCCAAGAATTAGTATTTAATTCTTGAGACTTCTAGATAGAAGTTAGTTAGGTCCAGATATTTAATTATTTAATTAAATAATTAATTCCTCTAGAGACTTCTAGAAACTAGTTAGTTAGGGTTTGTTAGAGTCTGATTAATCTTAGCCATTGATTGAGATTAAATCATGGCCATTGGTTTTCCAATGAGAATAGTTTAAAAGGGGGTCATTGGGCATTTGGAGAACATACTGATAGACACAAGTTGGAGAAATATTTGTAGTGAGAGAAAATAGTCTTGCAGTGATAGCAAGGGTGCAGTGATAGCATTGGAGGCAACAGCAGTGGAATTTCAGTAGGATAAATTAAGAGAAGAATATCTGGTGAAGAATATTATCAAAGCTTTGTCAGTAAGAGGCAAGCAGTTTCTTTTGTATCTCTTTATTTGCTGAAGATTAATATAATTCCTCATCTGCAGTACTAGTTTTCCCTCCGAGAATTTTCCAGGGACAATTTGTCCAAAAATATTGTGTTTATTATTCCACATGTTTTCTATTCCTGTGAGTTTTATTTGTGAAGTTTTAGTTGTATTATTTTTCAGTATTTGCTATGAATTAATTTTCGGTAGTCAAATAATCGTTATAGATAGGAGATTAATAATCAGTAACTGCAATAGATTTCACATGAGGATCATAAAGGGACTGAGAGCGCTGACAGACAAACAAGAAATTAAAACAGGCAGCCACATAATAGCGCATTTATCTAAATGCTTTAATATGTTTATTGTTGCTCACCTTTGGCCTAATGTTAGAGGTCATTAGGAAGATAGGACATAGTAACACTTAACAAAGTCTGGTTATAGGCAATGAAATAAAGACAAATGTTGATCATTAGATGGTAAATGCATTATTTCCAACCATGATCTTGAGTCTTAGCCTCCCAGTCATGCTCTTAAATGTTTTGGTTCTCCACTTAGTACACATGAGTATATTCCCATGGGCCTAATGTTAAAGGCCATGGGTAGGCATAAACTTGTGAGGGACATTTATCTACTGGCATTTAATCTAGTAGCAACTTCTGATTGATATCTGCATGTTTGTATTTAACCAAAGTAACCCCATATCCAACTAGTCAACCTTTGTACACTACACGTAGTATTTGGAGGCTGTGATTCTATGTTTCCAGCTACTATATATCAGAGGTAATGCAGGATTGGGTGCCAAGCACTCTGAAATCTTTTCAAAATGGTTAAATGAAATTTCGTGATGTAGCATTTATTGCTCCAAGCGGTATAGTATCTCTGGTATTAATGTGAACCCAAGTCAAATATTTTTTTCTAGCACATTATTAATACATGTTAAATCAAATATTCTGAGAGATGCTATAGATTTTGAGTAGGAAGCTACTACAGTCACTTCTTTACATATTTTCATCATTGATACTTGCAGAGAGTTTGAGCTACGAAACAAATTTACATCTTCATTAAGTGTAGATTCTTTTACTTATTATTATCTTGTTATCTCTTTTTTGTGGTTTGTGTTTGGAAATATTAGGCACATATGCAATACTTAGGCTCCTTCAAAAGAATATTGGTTGTTATTACATATTAATACTTTTGTCTATATTAAACTTTAAATATCTTTGTCGCATGACTACTTTACTCTCACTTTTATTGTGTAGATCTTTAGCTAGGTGTGACATTCTTGAAAAAATCATTGAAAACTAGAAACTAAATATTGTAGGCATCTTCTTGAGTGTGTTGCTTGTTTATGAATTTTTTGCAAGTTGAATTTAAATCTTACTTAAATCACATCAAATATTTACCTACCCACTTTAAAACTTTCTGATTTTAGCACGGGAGGCTTTGAACTTTGTTGTAAAATTATCTATTTCAGATTAAGATTTTTTTAAAGGAGGGGAAGGAAGGATTTCGTTTGCACAAGGATCTTGCAACATTGAACAATAATAAACCATTTGTGAGGGATATTTGAATTGAAGAATTGAGCACTAAATTTGAACTTAACAAAAGCATTTTTTAATGCTTGTTGTACTAATCCAGAGTGTTCATTTCCTGCTTTTGTTTTCTATTTTAGACCTTGCTCAACTTTCCTTTTGGGTTTAAATTTAATCATTAACTTGATCATTTTTTAAATTGGTTAAAATTGAACCTTAGAAACACACTAGAATCTGGATTTTAGTCTAAAATTGAACAAGCAATCTTCCACACTTGGTTTTGGTGCTATAAAATGAATTCACCATTGCTTAAGGATTTAACTGAACATTTGTCTTTCTTGTTTTGTAATCTTTTTGACAAATTAATACCATCAAAATGCATATGCGAATCTCTTGCACTTCACGATGATCTTGAGAATCAAGATTATTGTGGTGATATTAGGTTGTCTAAAAGATTGCCTCCACATTTTGTTTGGGTTCTAAAATTGAATAAAACTTGTCTAGTGTGAGAAAAAGGCATTGTGAGTGTTCTCTCTTTATTCACAAAAACAAAGATGATCGAACTATGAATCCACTTACTCACTATTATGAAACTTTAGACAACCTACCTTGGTGGGAAAAAGTACACACCCCAAGGGAATAACTCAAGCGGTAATGGGATAAATCCAAGCTCTTCCAAACTGCTATATAAATTTGTGTTCATGGTGAAAGCCATGGACAATGGGAAGCGGTGCATGATAACTCTCCCCCAATATCTTTATGATGTGAAAAGCGATTGTTTGAATGTTTGGGAGATCTCTCACAAGGATTTTATCATTGCACCCCCTAAACAGGATGCCCTTACTACAAACTTTTGTTTAGAAGCCAAACAATACCTTATATTTTTTGGTGCAAGAGATCTTGTCCTCTAAAGCTACCTCACATATACATGCGGTTTTTTTGTAGAGATGAAAATTATGCCATGGGAGATTCATCGGTACTAATGCTTGGTTGACCCGAGAAGTGTGTGTCATGGAGGGGAGCCAATGTGGTCAAGCATCTAGTCATCCGCATAGAATATGTGCAGCTGGATTCATCCAAGTGGGAACCTAGCAAATATTGCCTTTTTCAGCCTAGGGTTGTACATGTGCTTTGAATCAAAACACTTTTTTTGGATCTAAAATAGTGGAAAACAAACATTCAACGAATCATTAGAATTTCAAACCCTTTGGAAGAGCAAATACCTTGGAGGTGTCCAAATGTTACTACTTGTCCCTAAGGGTTCTTATCTCTAGAAGGCTTCTAAACATTCAAACATCTCATTTTTTTTCTCCCAAAGTCAATGCTAGGTAACCTTTGCCTTGATTTCCTTGATTTCCACATAATGCACTTTTTGGGATGAAAGAAAGTTAGGATATTGGACATTCAGTTCGAAAAACTAAGCAAGAAGTGTTTGTTGTAAAAAGAACCAAACCTAAGTAAGATAATAGACAATTAAACCACACATGTGCTTGCAATCTTCTTTCTTATGGTTTTCCATGTGAACAATGATCTTTTGGTTTGAATTACTCTTAGGGAAAAGAATGTTCTTCAATATCTTGGTCTAGTCAACGATTCCTCATAGGGTCATCTAGGATCAAGTCAAAACACTTCATCCATCCAATCATCAATCAAATTTTTATTTCACCAACAAAATTTTAAGAACTTTGAAATATCATCCATGCTAAAGTTAAAGGAAAAATCAACATCATTACATTTTTCTTAACACACCTAGTCAAATTATCAATCTTCTTGAACAAATTTGCCTCTAGGATAATGCAACTTCCTAAGCTCTACTAATTTCATGATCACTTTGATTGGCTTAACACACATATCCAATTCATTCTCTTATTTCGAGTTTTCCCTAGGATAACAGAACTTCCTAGGGTTTACAAGTGCATTATCATCTTGTCTGACTTAACACACTTAGTCAAGCTATCAAAATCGAATCAAACCAACTCCTAAACTTTCAAACACCCAATTCATTCACCCCTTTCATCCTTCATCTCATATTTGGTCCTAAACCCTCAAAGGTCAAAACACAAGAGAAACATGGAATATGAACTCGACTCATACATCATGAGTAATCCAAGTCAACCAAATTATCCAAGACTTTTAATTCCAATTGATTATCAAAACTCACACATATGCATGGCATCATTATCTCCTCCGAACCTCTAAAGTACAACGAATTTGAGTATGCCCAATCTAAATTTTGGAACACCTTTCCCGATGGTAGATTTCAATCAAAGTCCAAACATACAAATCTACCAACCAAACACTCAATGCATGATATTTCCAAACATTTTCCCGCAAAATCCATACATGCCAAATACAAATTTTCCAAACATGAACATTTTGAATCCACACTTGGAAAACTTTGGGATAGATGTGTTTGTGAATCAAACCAATGTTGTGCAAAATCCTAGCAATAAGTTGACAACTCTAGATGTTCATCCTAGTCAAGGTAACCCCACGCAAAATCAAAGTTACCTAAATCAAGTCAATATGATTCTCAATCACAACAATGTTCAATATCAACCTATAATGCCAAATCACAACATCACACTGAATCGGAGCATTATCCAAAATAAACTTTTCCACAATCGCAAGAAAGCACCACAAGGATGCATGCAAAATATGCTTTCTCAACAACCAATTCAATGATATCAAGGGTGTGAAGATCCAAATCAAGATCAAATTTCATGGGATCAAATTGCTTCGCTTGCGAAATTAGTTGATCAATTGTGCCAAGAGACATCTCCACCCCAAAATCAATACGCTCTTCAATTGGTTGAACCATGTCATCAAATATTTGAGTTGACTCCACAATCACATCAAGAATAATATATCCAAAATCAAGAGGTTGGATATCAAAAAAATCAACAACAAACTCAATCACCGCATTTCAAAGATCAATCACCGCATTTCAAAGATCAATCACCGCATCTCAAAGATCAATTACCACATTTCCAAAATCAATCTCCACAAGGTCAATTTAAAGTGAAAATCTCACAAGGTCACAAACGAAAATACACACCACTTGAGGAACCAATCGAATCGGTCTTGCAATGGCTAATCCCAGAAAATCTCATCAAAATTCTTGTTTATGTGAATTATCAAGAGACCATGGTGAAACCACTAGAGTGTGATGACAAGCACTTTTGGGATTTTCACAAAGTAAAGGGACACACAACATCAGATTGTATTTGACTCAAAAATCTCATCCAAGACCTCATTGATCAAAAGCTAATAGCTATTGAGGACAATAATCAGAATTCATGCACTAGCGATAACATTAAAAAACTCTCTGCCACAATTGTTGAAAATAATGATCAAGATCTATCCATTAATGAGCACATTGAAGATGTTTCCACCTGATCAAATGATTAACTCACCATACACCAAGAGCCACTTTTTAATCATGATAAAAATTCACCAAGAATTCCCAACAATGATCCAATTCAAGAAATTTCAACATCACTTGGTCTTATGGTTGAATACATTGACAATATCTCCACCATAACGGCTAAGGAAAATGATGAAAATCAATCTATCAATGAGCACATTGAAGATGTTTCTACCCCAACTGATGATCAACTCATCATACATCAAGAGCCACTTTTTAATGATCTATTTCAAGGAGTGTTGGAATTGTTTGATCCCATTGACATAATCTATGATCCATCCACTAATGATCATATTGTAAATGTCTCTACATAACTTTATCAGTTAGAGGACATATATGTCGGGGATACGAATTCGGTCTGTCATCAAGATATGCATCTAAGACAATAGTGCCTTAGTGATTTCAATTCAAAATCACAACAAAGACACAACCAACTATGCTATAAAATGGAAACAAGCACAGTTGATCCCCCATTTATCCCGTGAGAGAAATGAATGCAACAAGAAATAGATTCAACATAACCAGATACCATTAAAGACAAAAAGAAGACACAAAGATATACATGGGGAAAACTCTTTCAGGTAAAAAACTCCACACTCCAAAATTTTGAGCCATTGTATTGTTCAGCAACAAAACCAGTTACAATACAATATCAGGCTCAAAACCAATATAGCAGTTACATCTTGTTCTACTCAAGAAGTAACAGGTACCCGTAGGATTTCTTTCAGCTCCTCAAATGACTGTCACAGCCAGCCTCATGGCCGGCCTAGTCATTCGGCCTCCAATGTTTCCCATGCCCAGATCCGAGAGATAGAGTGTTCACAGTTACATTGCCTAAGCATACTGCTCGAACACCCTCCCCATCTCTCTATAGATCTCATCACACCTTCGGCTCTCCAACCTGCAAGTCCAACAGCTGCAATCTTGCATCAGGCATCATGCATTATTCTTGCAGCCCCATGCTCACGCATTCACATGCCCATGCATCCTGCTCGCAGTCTCATGGTCGTGCATTCAGCTCGCACATCATGCAATTGCTCTACAACCCATGACTCTTGCAGACACGACGAGCTAACTTGCAAGCCCCACTGAAATAATACATCTCTCAACCAATAAGTAACCGACTCAACAAGAGCAAGGAAGACCGTCCGCAAATCATGCATCCTGTTGGATCTAACAGATCTCCCTGCAATGAGTTGCCTAGGCATTCAATGCCAAACCTAACACTACCGGAGCTGGAGTCGGAACAGGAGTCAAAATAGGACTCCACCAGAAAAGCACACTACCGGAGTCGAAGTCGAAATAGGAGTCAAAATAGGACTCCACCAAAAAAACACACTGCCGAATTCGGAGTCAGAGACGGAGATGGAACTGGAGTCAAAACATGACTCCACCAAAATTATAGGTTCAAGAACCAATTTGGTTCCGCATCCGCCCATGGAAAAGAGGAACACATCAGAAATAGGACTGACTAGGTAAAGTCAACCTGGGGTCAAACCAAGATGGGAGCACAAAAGATCGAAGTTGGAGTCGGGGATGGAACGGGAACAGAAATAGGACATCACCAAAAGTCCAAGATCAGGAACCAAACCGGTTCCGGTTCTGCCTCCGCCAACTACAAGTAACAACAATCCAGAACATGGACAAAGTGAAAGAAATCTCCCCGAGGAGAATCCAAACATCTAGAGGAACTAGATCACAAAAGCAGGAGTCGGACCCAGAGTTAGAACAGGAATAGAAACAGGAACATGACAAAAGGAACAATGCCAAGTTCCAATCTGGTTCCGCCTTCGCTAGAACAAAAATCGAAGGACCAAGAAAGCGAGGAGCGGAGTGGGAGATGGAACGAGAACAAGACCCGGAACAAGGCAAATGGAACAATGCCAAGTTCCATCTTGATTCTGCCTCTACCAGAACAAAATACTTTGCCAAGGAAACAAGAGAATTCACCTAAGTCTTCAAAGGGGGTCACCAGAAAGTTGAGGCATAATTCCCAACAATCGCCCACTTGCTGAAGACTTTCAGGCATCCTCTAAACCAGCCCGAACAAGGACCAACACATGCTCTCACACTCCAATCAAAACCACTGCAACAACATCAGAAAAATGTCCACCACCTTAAGCAACAACTCCAAACATAGGAACACACCAAAGTGAAACAATAACAGTCTCAGGAATGAAAGAAAAAGATCCTCCAAATGGCAAAGGGAAACAACTAGCAAAGCACCACTCCAACCAAACTCCAGAACAAGAAAAAACTGACCAGCTAGAAAAGCAACCAGGAACAGACTGCCCTCATCCAACTGATCAAACCCACGTGACTGAAAAATAGCACCCACAACTCATGCTGAAACATCCAACCACCCATACCTCAAAGGTATGACCTAAAAGTGAACTCATGCCATCAAAAGAAACCCACCCATCTCAACTGCAAACAAGCACCCTGTGTCAATCAGTCATAAACCAAACACATCCAAGTACTCCCACTGCAAGGGCACTGTCCAGATGAGTGAAAATAGAGCACCATCACAAATGATCCAGGCATACCAAGTGCACCAAACCCAGCATTAAGAAATGTAACCATGTAGTTCCAAGGAACATCCATACTAATCTGCAACATCTACAACCACCTGTTGCAAGAAAAATTTCTCTCAACTGTCTTCCACAGTTCTTCCAAACACCTCCAAAGCTGACTGAAGAAAGAAGCATAGGAACCCTCGTGTAATGACCCAGGTGACAACACATGACCACAAACAGTGACCAACCCGGTACCACAAAGGCAACTCACATCTAAAGTCACAAGAACAATCAGGAAGAATAGGACCAGATAAGAGAGAAACAACAAATCAACAAGAAACATGTCCTTCTACAAACACTTCTAAATGCCAGCTATGACAAGAATGATCTTCTTTACATCTCAAAGGGAAAAGCCTTGACAACATCCAACAAAACATGCATGTATGCTCTTCAAAGAAGATCAGACCTACCCATATAACCATCTCCTTTTAGTCCTCAAAAGCACAAGGAGATAAACTATGTTTTCCAACCTTTCATTATGAATCCTCTAGAATCTAAACCAACTCAAGATTCATATCATGAAAGATAAAACATAAAGCACTTGAAAAGTATAATGGGTAAATACCTTTCACAATGACACCACTGCCGAGCAGATCAAGAAGAAAAGAGAAACATGCTCATCCAAGATATACAAACCACCATGGCTAACCTAAGAGCATTCTCCTTCAAGATCTTTGTTGAATTTACATTCAACCAAAGTGCAGGCTTCTCGAACTTTCAGTTGTAACAATAACATAGACTTAAGAATTCAAGCCTCACCTTTATTCTCCATGCATCCATGAGTATCAACACCTGTCATCTCATGCTAACTCCAAACTATAACACTGCAATAACTAGAAGTCCTCCAGCATATGAGCAATGTACTGAAAGTAAAGAGAAACCCCTGACCATTGTCAAAGTTCCATAACATAGAACAGGAACTTATCATGACACCATGATCTACACATCTCCAGGGGAGATACCATGCTTCAAGTGAACTGTCCATGGTCTTCAAGAGCAAAACAACATGCCAAAACTCTAATGCACAAGCAAGAGTATACCATGACATAAAGCAAACAACTCTAAAGCAACATCCCCTATCAAGCACCACCAGCAACTCAGCCAAAGACTACCAAGGTCCTTCATGGCTCCAAAGTGTTGCACATCTTCAAATAGTGAACATGCATATGCGAATTCTGTAACACCAAAGAAGACATCAGTCATTGCTAAAGCTCCCACTGAAACGTGACACTGAGCTTTCCAAGCACCATGACTGACCACACCATCATTATCAAAATCTTACACTAAGCCAGTGTACCTAGCTCTCCATGACATCATGATCCACATGCTTTTGGTCCCCATCACTGACTATTCAAGTACTCAAATGCCATTCCTCCTCTCATTTCAAAACAACCACACCAATGCACAAGTGACCACAGAAAAGGTTAGCTAATAGATCTGCACAACATGGTTACACCCTCGTGGATATATACAGTCCACTTCCGAGTTGTCTCACAACAAGCATGTAGGTAAGGACAACCTACAATATTGCACAACCCGTGGATGCAACCAAAAGTAAACCTGCAAATCTATCATTGCACTGAAACTACAAAACTGAGGTAATCAAAGAGAATAGCCAAAGCAGACAATCATGACTCAAACACCAGATCAGCAATAGATCTGATTTTCTAGTCACATCCACAACCCAAGCACCAAAGTCTAAAAAACCATCAAAGCATACCACAAGAATGCTGAAGGAAAAATATACCAACACTCCCATGCAGAGAAGACACCACTCCTCAAAACCAGTCAAACTACAGCTATCTCATCTAGTCACACACAAGAAACTAGGATCTAGAAAAATAACAAATAGTAGTTCCACAAAACACAAGTTTTCCTTGACCGTGCAAAACCTACAAAAATCACAGTGTTTCCAAAACACCCATGCACATCCATATTCACTACTCATCTGGACAACTCAAGAGTCTGCACATAGCCATCATAGTAAACCAGAGCAATGAAAGAACAAGAGAATGCACTGTAGACTTTTTAGGAAAATCTACACAAAACCTTCAGAGCCAAAGACATGAATCTGAACCATGCAAGTGCAAGAAAGAGGCACACAGGAATAATAGGTCCGTTTCAGACCAGTTCTAATGCCACAGTCATGCACAAGCACAAGGAAGAGCTAGGATATCTAGAAGTTGTAGACCACCAAGGTCACCTCATAGCCTCCATGCAATCAGAGCACTAGAGAAAATGCCTTCAGTGCTAAGTCAGAAACACCCAGCACAAGCACAACAATCCATAGCTGAATAACGACACAAGCTAGTCCATACCACCAAGGAGCCTCTCACACAGACACCCAGTATGAACAGATCTCATGCCCTTTGCATCAGGAACAATGTTACCAGTCAGGAGCTCCAGATCATGTTGCCACAACATGACCCACTCCATACTTTCCCAGCACTTTTCAAAATGTATGTTGAATCAATGAAGCAAACACTTCCACTCACTGAAGGACCAATCACCAACCGATTTATCTAGACTTCCTCAAGCTTGCTAGGCTAAGAAATCACCACAAGAGAAAACCTAGAACTTCAACAACCAGGAGAAGGCTCTCATACCACTTGTTGGTATCACGAGAAACAAGCTACCAACTCTAATACCACTTGTCGGGGATACAGATTCGGTCTATCATCAAGATATGCATCTAAGACAGTAGTGCCTTAGTGATTTCAATTCAAAATCACAACAAAGACACAACCAACTATGCTATAAAACAAAAACAAGCACAGTTGATCCCCCATTGATCCTCTGAGAGAAATGAATGCAACAAGAAATAGATTCAACATAACCAGATACCATGAAAGAAAAAAAGAAGACACAAAGATATACGTGGGGAAAACCCTTTCAGGTAAAAAACCCCACACTCCAAAATTTTGAGCCATTGTATTATTCAACAACAAAACCAGTTACAATACAATATCAGCCTCAAAGCCAATACAGGAGTTACATCTTGTTCTACTGGAGAAGTAACAGGTACCTGGAAGATTTCTTTCAGCTCCTCAGATGACTGTCACAACCAGCCTCATGGCCAGCCTAGTCATTCGGCCTCCAATGTTTCCCTTGCCCATATCCAAGAGATAGAGTGTTCACAGTTACATTGCCTAAGCAAACTACTCGAACACCCTCTCCATCTCTCTATAGATCTCATCACACCTTCGGCTCTCCAACCTACAAGTCCAACAGCTGCAATTTCACATCATGCATCATGCACTATGCTTGCAGCCCCATGCTCATGAATTCACATGCCCGCGCATCCTGCTCATACTCTCATGTCGTGCATTCAGCTTGCACATCACGCACTTGCTCTGTAACCCATGACTCTTGCAGACACGTCGAACTAACTTGCAAGCCCCATTGAAATAATACATCTCTCAACCAATAAGTAACCGACTCAACAAGAGCAAGGAAGACCATCTGCAAATCACGCATCTGGTCGAATCTGATAGATCTCCCTGCAACAAGCCACCCAGGAATTCAATGCAAAACCTAACACTGCTAGAGCCAGAGTCGGAATAGGAGTCAAAACAGGACTCCACCGAAAAGCACACTACCGGATTCGGAGTCGGAATAGGAGTCGAAATAGGACTCCACCGCAAAAACACACTGCCAGAGTCGGAGTCGGAGACGGAGACAGAACTAGAGTCGAAACATGAATCCACCGAAATTATAGGTTTAGGAACCAATTCGGTTCCGTGTCCGCCTGTGGCAAAGAGGAACACATCGAAAATAGGACTGACCGTGTAAAGTCAACCTGGGGTCAAACCAAGATGGGAGCACAAAAGATCGGAGTCAGAGTCGGGGATGGAACAGGGACAGAAATAGGACTTCACCAAAAGTCCAAGATCAGGAACCAAACTGGTTCTGGTTCCGCCTCTGCCAACTACAAGAAACAACAATCCAAAACATGGACAAAGTGGAGGAAAACTCCCCGAGGAGAATCCAAACATCTAGAGGAACTAGATCACAAAAGCAGGAGTCAGACTCAGAGTCAAAACAGGAATAGAAACAGGAACATGGCAAACAGACATTGCCAACTTCCAAAACTAGTTCGGCCTCTGCCAGAACCAAGCGCGAACTGTCGGAGCCAGAGCCAGAGCCGGATCCAGAGCCAAACCTGAAACATGACAAAAGGAACAATGCCAAGTTCCAATCCGGTTCCGCCTCCGCCAAAACAAAACTTGAAGAACCAAGAAAGCAGGGAGCGGAGTGGGAGATGGAATGGGAACAAGACCCAGAACAAGGCAAATGGAACAATGCCAAGTTCCATCCTAGTTTCGCCTCCGCCAGAACAAAAGACTTTGCCAAGGAAGCAAGAGAATTTGCCTAAGTCTTCAAAGGGGGTCACTAGAAAGTTGAGGCATAATTCCCAACAATATATCAAGAACGTATTTCAAAGCATGATAAACATCTTCCATCAAGGTCTAGCAATGGTCCTTCCCAATAAATACTGACATCCCTTGGCTTCATGATTGTGGATAGTGAAGTAATCCTCAATGATTAATAGGATATTGATCCACTTCCCATTGCTATTAACAATGTCCAAGAACCCTTTGTAAGAAATCCACCCTTTCAAATCGACCCATGTCAAGAATTTGATTCAAAGCGTGTCGAAAGAAATTCCAAAATTAGTCAAAATCAAGAGTTTGTATCTCTGAGATACTACAATGATCTAATGGGAACTCTTCTATCTATACAAGATGTCAAAAATAATGATCATAACCATATAGCACATACTCCTCCATCTACCCATGAGATTCTTTCCTTGGATGGACATGTAGATGATCTTCACTCAAAACAAGAGTCTCATACTCTTGATATCATTACCAATAAACAAGAGTCTCCCACTCTTAACATTTGTACACACGACCAAGATATGGAAAAATATGGAGACATAGAAGAAACAAATCATGAAGAAGGTTTTTACAGAAGTTGTCAATTAGAAACATCATGCAGACACCTAGCAAAAATAGATCATGAAGAAGGATTTTATAGAAGTCATGAATCAAAAACAATATCTTGTGAAAAGAATCACGGGGAAGACTTTTATGTGAATGAAGGATCATCAACACCACTTGAAGAAGCATTAAAATATGATATTTCACAAGATCAGGCTAAAGATATCAATCAGGAATTCATCCCACATATAGAGGATCCTATCACTTATAAAGTTGAACCACTCATCTTTCTTAGGGAAAGCTACCTCATCAATAAATAAGTTGTCACTTTTGAAGATCCACCATAGAGCAGAGAAGAATTATCACTCTACTTCTAAGATAAATCATATCCTATTACAAATAAAATGTTTCAACAGATGGATTATCAAGGCAAAGGATTAGGCATACATGAATACGGTATCCTAGAACCAGTGCATATTAGGGGAAATCCTAAGCATCAAGGCCTTGGTTATCCGACAATCAAGGGATCTCAACATATCAACAATACTTCCACAAAACTAGGGGCAACTTTGTCTCAAGAAAATATCAACATAGGGGGCATGAAGAATCCTTATGATGAAACCAATGTGAATACTACGACCCACCATGTCACAAATATCTATCCACCCATCACCCCATCCACGAATTGGGACCAATAAAAGAATAAAGAGAATCAAAGAACGAAGAAAGAAGTACTGAGGCATGAAGGAAAAATCAAGTACATATGGATACCAAATAATACAAAAAGATTATTCCTATCAAACTTCATTATTCAAAGAAACTATGGGGGAGAATAGAAAAGAGAAAAGTATCCATCAAAGATTTCCACAAAGGAAAAAGAAAGATTCTCAAGCAACATACAAAGTGTATCAAGAATTTGGTCCTAATTCCATGAAGACTTCCTACCCACTCATCATTGCTCATCTTCCCAAGTTTGGAGAGTCAAAACTTCCAAACTGTTAGCCAATCCATTTGTTATTCCTAAAAACACTCCATTCATGCCTCCATGCATAATATCCAATTTTCACACTGACCATGTGTTGTGAACGACCCTTCATCATAAGGATCCAGAAAGCACGCTATGGCGATGTGTGCACAAAGATGAAGTTAACTCTAGTATTAGCAAAGCAGACCAAGGATCTCAAAAGTTGCATTCAAGTGCATGTATCTTGGCAAGGCAACTTATTCAAATAGGATATAAATGGAACATTAAAACATAAGAATCCACATTAGCACCACCAAGTGGTTTAGCATCAGCTTAAAATCTCTCAGAAAATACAAAAAAAATCAAAAAAATATGAAAATCCAAAAAAAAAAAATTAGAAAAAGGATTGAAAATAGTAAAAATAAAGATCATCCTCCTATGAAAACCACTTCGGTGGCACTTTGGACAGGTACCATGATGAAAACCTAGAAAATAGGTTTCATGTGTAGAATCGAGCATCTATGTGTGCCAGTTCAGAAGAAAGAATCTTATCGCACCCATAATAAAGCCATCATTCGATCCATATCATTCATTCATATATGAACCATTTATCTAGCTCATTACCATTTATCTAGCCTATCTTGATTTTGACAAATTTTGGTGCACACTTTACGCTTGCTTGTGGTAAACATCTTGACATGGGTTATTTTCATTGATCCCATCCTACCCAATGTTATCTGAGCCTTGAAGCATTATCTGAATGAGAATCCTCCATTCGAACACCTTATCTTGTCACAAGATAATCCTTGGCATCATGTGCATGCTTACCATATCTATCTACACATCTATCCAAGAATCCACACATGGCCTTCCATACATTGCTAGACGTTGAGGATAAATGTTTACATCTTTCTTCGGGAATAAATCTTGATCTATATCTTCACACTTATGTGGTGATTCGAGCATTGGAAAATGTGAAATCAAATTGGGGGTATGTGCAAGATCATCATGGAAAAAATAGGCCCTTAAGTGGCAATAAAAAGACAGAAAATCAGAGTTAGACAACTTGACATAAAAATTTGAATAAGTTATCTATATTATTTCAAAAAAATGTAAAAATAGAATTTGTAGAAAATTGAATGTAGTTTCTAAAATACTAGACCTTTATTTTAAAAAAACAAATCTATTTGGTGAAAATTTGAAATTTCAATGCAGTAGTATTTAAATTTCAGGATAAAAATAAGAAGTAGGTGTTTGTCTAACCACCCTAACCACAATAAAATGATAATATTTTAAAAAAAATATTTTAGATATAAGTATACAACTCATGTCCCGATGTGATGCATATTTTTTTATAATTTGTTTCCAAGTAAATTATTAATTATGAATTTTTTTATTACAAATTTAAAAAAATATAAAAGCTCGTCTATCTAACCACCTGAACTTGGTCGAAAATTCATGAAATTCATTTTTATTTTTTTAATCCTATAGTATGCAAAGCATAGAATGTGACACATGTTTCAGATTCAAAAAATGTGATACGGTTTGAAAGTTATAGATGTTTTTCAATCAGCCTATCAATCAGGGCATTATTCGTATTTCTAATAGAAAATGAATAAAAAGTATTTATTAAATTCAAATTAAAGAATAATTTATATTGGTGGAATGCTTAGGATATCCTCTAAAAACCCTTTTGGTTTCATCAATTTTGGGTAAAAAAAAAAGTCATCAGCCACATGGGCCATCCTATGGCTTACATTTCGCCACCTTTTGGCCCATTATGATCCTGCACATACCCTTGGTCAAAGCATTTGCGAGCCAAAAAATCCAAATCACTAGCCATGGCATATTTTGACAAGAAGACGTTCCTTATCAAGCTTTATCTTTCATCAAACATCAATATTAGTCGCATCTAACTTGCATGTTAGCCTCCCATTAAATCATCAAGATAATTTTGTTCCAAAACAAGCTTCATCAATCTTGATCAATTGAATCCAATCTATTATCACTTTGTTTGACGTAACACACTTAGTCAAACTATCATCTTGTGCACGAGTTTACTCTAGGATAACACAACTTCCTTGGGTTTACAAGTTCATTATCATCACTCTATTTGGCTTAACACACTTAGCCAAATTATCAAATCCAAAACCACCTTGTTTGACTTGACACACTTAGTCAAACAATCATCTTGTGCATGATTTTACTCTTGGATAACACAACTTCCTGGAATTTACAAGTGCATTATCATCTTATTTGACTTAACACACTTAGTCAAGTTATCCAATCCATCATCAAATTATTTGACTTAACACACTTAGTCAAACTATCAATCCATCAACATTAAGCTTGTTTTTTAAAAAAATCCAAAAACAAAGCACTAATATCATCATGCATATCCATCACCAAATTGTCAAAATTATGCAAAAAATCAAAAACATTCAAAAAAATTTTAAAAATTTCGAAAATCCAAAACATGTTAAAATTCTAAAAAATAAAAAAATAGAGTCTTGTCAGTCCTATTGGCACTCTCAAATTTGAGAAGCCTATTTAGAAAATTTTGCTTCTGCACTTTTAGAAGTGTACCTAATGAATCAGTCCCGACAAACCCGCTTTGGAGGCTTATAATTTGAAGCCTGATGATTTTCGTGTAAAACCCAGTTGCAAACATACTCAATTGACCTATTTGAGCGTGTGTGTCAGTTTTTAGCTTCCCACGATAAGTTTTGACAGCGTTCCAAAATGTGAAGCTGGAAGGTTTTTGCACTATTCTGCTGTTTGCAGATTGTCAGTTTACGAAACAACTTCCTATTTGAGCTTGGTTTTTGCAACCAGTTCACTGTCATGTTAGAACGAGTGCTATTCCACTTTCCCCATATCAACATGATCTCGGGTGTCAGTTTTCAGAACTTCATGATCTGACTTGCTATTTTTAGCAGATCCAAACCAAATGCAGATTGTTCTGTTTTGCAGCTGCATTCCTGACAGCGTTTTTGAGAGGCCAACTTTGATTGTCAATAACTTTTGATCAGTGATGTTTCAAGAAAATTCCTTTTTCACACATGCTCAAGGTACCTTAATGTTTCACTATGTCTGATGGAAGCTCATCAAGGTTTGATTTGCTATGTTCACAAATTAGTAGTCAGGTGTGTTCTAGTTGGTTCATAACAATTGCTATTTTAGAAAAGTTTAATCGGGCAACTTTGCCGATTAATATCTAGTTCCTCGTGATTGATTTCTTCGAGCCATCTTTTGCACTGTACTATTGCAACAAATGAATATATTCTTGGAAGGTTTTATGGTTTCATGAGGTCATTTGACTAGTTTCCTAGATTGATTCCTGAGGTAACTTGACCTATTTTGACCATTTGGCAAAAGTATCAGAAAATGGATTTTGATGGAGACCCAGTTTGTTTTTCAACTTCACGTGCATTCAAAAGGCAGTATCAGGAGTTTGAGGTTGAAGTTTGTTTGAAAACAAAAAATTTTTTAGCCGGACCCACATGGGGCCCGACATGCCTTGCACCATTGTGAGACACTTTAGAAGAGACTTTTCAGTCAGGGCTATGAGAGCACAAGGGTGAATTTTCAAGTTATAAATTATTGTACTGTCTTCGCATACGGTGTTACTAGTAGTGGCAAGACACATACCATGCATGGTGACCAGAAATCTCCTGGCAATATACCCCTAGCAATTAAGCATGTCTTCAACATAATTCAAGAGGCTTCTGGTCAAAAGTTTCTACTACGTGTTTCTTATCTTGAAATTTATAATGAGGTCATAAATTATTTGTTGGATCCAACACAACAAAACTTGAGAGTAAGAGAAGATGGTCCGTGTACATATGTTGAAGACATTACAACAAAATTTATTACATGCCCTGCAAACGTACTATCCTTGATTGCTGGAGGAGAAGAGCATCGCCATGTGGGATGAAATAACTTCAATTTGCTAAGTATTTAGAACCACACAATCTTTACTTTGACAGTTGAGTATGGGGATAGCCTTGGTGTAGTTACTTTAGCTCAACTTTGCCTTATAGATCTTGTAGGATTAGAGAGCTCAAAGATTGATACAACTGGCAGAAGGAAGTGAAAATGCAGTCAAGGTTAGAAATACAATGAACTGGCACAATCCTGCACAATAGCAGAAAGCCCACAGATGAAGAATAGAGGAGGAGGCTCACACGGCCTTTAGTGTAGAGCATGCCAGGTCAAAGGGGGAAACCCGCATGATGTTGGAGGACAATGTAGTGGCAAGAGGCGCATATGGAGACACAAGAGGTGGATCTACCATCAGTGTGGGGAGGCATGTGCGAGCTTAATGGAAGCCTGCAGCCAGTGATAAGGGAAGCTCGCAACAAATGAGAGCAGAGGGTAGGCATGGTTTAGAGAAAGCTTGCCAGCAGTGGAAGGAGCGGCATGGGATAGTCAAGGGAGTGCAACCAGATGCAGAGGAGAAAAGTGAATGGGAGGACCCCTGCGCCAGATAGACCAAGTAGTAGGAGCCCGCACCAGTAGAGAGTGAAAATAAAGAGGCTCTCGTGAGCAGTGGAAGGAGTGTGGATGCCCGCAATCTGCCAAAATGGAGCAATGTAGATGCCAGGTCTGGAGGGGTCGAGCCAGATGAACATGAAGTCTCGGAGGAGGCAATGCAGAAGCAATGGTGGCCATTGCCAGAAATGAGCACAAGAACACTCCAAAAGGAAATTTAGGGCATTCTCGCGAACCTCGCGAGAATATTGCTGACTTTGGAGGAAGCTCATGAGGTGCGCGAGAACATGGGAGGAGTCAGTTTTTATTAAATTTCAAAAAAAAAAATATAATAATGGTTGCATAGTTTTGGATTAAAAACATGGTGGGCCCGAGTGAAATAAGGCAAAAATATTTTCAACCCAACTTCACAAGCCCCACCGAAAATTTGGTGACATCATGGTAAATGGTGCGAGGGTGGCGAGATATCATGGGAATGCCTGTTTTTAATATTTTCAAAAAGTTATATGGTTTGTGATAAAAAAATGGAGGTGGGCCCACTGTTTTCTTTAAAATAACTGGGGGGATAAAATTTTAATTATTTACCCAAATAGTGGAAGGTGAATAAAGTATTCACAGGAAAATGCTATAAAATGATTTTATTGATCATTTTATTTTACATGGGGTGAATAAAAATATTCACTGTGTAAGTGAATATTATTTTATTGAAGAGGGTAAATAGTTTTAATGGAAAATATTATTTTGAGTAAAGTGCAAATAGGTGAATAAAGTATTCATTTTAATTTTTTGTTTGTTGGGAAATGTAACACCTTGCCTTTTCAAGTAAAAAATTATAAGTAAAGCTGCAGTGAGTAAATGAAGGAGTAAAATGCAGCAAAGGGGAAAACAAAAACATAAATAGATGTGCACGGGAATGGAGTTTTCTTTCAGATGCAAGTAATGAGTGGGAATGGACACTTGGGAATTTTTCTGTTGAAGAACAAATTGAGCACATGCTATTTTGAAAATAGATTGAAGTTTGTTACAAGGAAATGGAGAAGATATTTTGTAGATCACTGTTCAACGGTGGAGGTGTTTCTAGGTGGCAATTTCAGATCAATTTTAGGGTTGCTTCCATTCTCCTATTTCTTCTCTTCTTTTCTCATTGTAGAGGGTTCCAATTTTTGAAAGCTTTGCAAGGCAGACAGAAGCTATGGGTAGCTTGTACAGCTAGGGGGAAATATGACTATTAGTCATTTTTAATCTGAAGGTGTATGTTCTAAATTGTTCTATTATGTTATTTTAGCTTATAATTGTCTTCATGGCTGAATTGTAATATTGTTTTGGATTCAATAATAAGATTATTTGAGTCTGTTCATGCACATTTGCTGCATTTGAGTTACATTTGTTGTTGCCTTTTGTTCTATGAATGGTGTAATTGCTTTAATAAAGCACAAGGTGCTGGTATTACTGCCTATTGTTCAGGAATAGTATAATTTCTTTGACAAATGTGACAGGAGTGTTATGCTTTAGGTGGATTCATAAGAAGGATTATCAGAGAAAGCTACAGTGGTTTGGTTGTCATAATGTGACAAAATTTGTTTCAAGACCTTCAGAACATATTCAACATTGGAAGAGGAATGCTAGTTATTTGACTCCATAGCCCATCTTTATGGCACTAGTCCATTATCATGTTTCTGCTATTTTCAATTTGGTCCCAACTCTTTAAATAAATAAAAACATTTAAAATTTGTTTTGCTGAGTTGTGTCTATCATGTTCTCCTTGCTGATTAGTGAAATTCATTCAATAGTTTTCCAATGTTGAGTGATATTTTAGGTTTCTCGGCAATTCTGTGAGAGCATAATCTATTAAGCAATATCATGTTGTTTGTGTGTCTAGATTGTTTGATATTGCTAAAGGGTTAAACCCCCTAGGTCTTACAGAGCCTAAAGTGTAGGGGAAATGTGTACCCATTCCATTTTCTGTCAATTGGCCACTAGGATTTTTGGTTCTTTATAATGGAGGTTGGCTACCTCTTAGAGAATCACAAATCCTAGCTGGGTTGCATTTTTAAACACCAACAAAATGGTGACTCTGCTGGGAAGGTTATGAATCTCTAGTTGCAGACGATTATAGAGTCATACTATTATTTTTAATTCTGAATTTGTCCAAGTCTAAAGGATTTGAACCCTAGAGAAGAAAGTGTTGCAGTGATCCTGAACAGTTTTGTAATCTGTGGTGCTGTGCTAGTGGAAAGGAACTCAGAAAGAAGTTTAACTATAAAAGAACTTCATACTGCTTGAAGTTCAGTCCTTTGTGAAAAGAGGTGGCAACTCTGTTTGATAGAACCTATTGAAAATTTAAAGAAAGTTCTAGATCTACAAATCTTACCAGTGACGAAGACAATTTGCAGCAGTTGGAAAGTTTCCAGCTATTCTTCACTCTTAGTTTTTAGGAAACTTGTATATGAAAACCATACTTGTACATCTTAGACAAAACTTTGGTTCCCTATTGAGTGTTTATCACTAAAAGAGGGAAAGAACAGTAATATTTAGTTTGCATACTTTTGAGTTGTAATTTGCAGCTTATGTATCTTGTTGGAGAAGTATGCATGTTTTTTAAATTGGCCCAATACATAGATATCATATGTAAATGCATTTGAATCATGCATTGTAATATTCTAAGATCATGATCAAAGGTAGAAATAGGGCAAATGAATGATCAACTATAGAGTTGATGTGTAAGATTTGAAAAAGGCATATCAAGATGCCTCCATACATGCATCCTGGCATGGGTCCAGATGGAACTATGGTTTGTGATTAGTCCTAGCCAGATTGTCAAAAAGGTTTTAGCACTAGAAGGTATAGAGCTATCAATTTCAATAACCTTAGTGGTTACCCAAATGAAATTCCAGCTAAAGTCAGAAATAGGTTACCAAGATTCATTGGTGATAAGGCTAAATTAGCAAACAAACATCTCCAAGAGTTTATAAATGTGATGGATGATTATGAGATTGATCATGAGGATGTGATCATAAGATTATTTGTTTAGTCCTTGAGAGGAGATGCAAAGGAATGGTTCTCTTATTTACCAGCCTCTTCCATTCATTCATGGGAAGAGCTCAAAGCAGTGTTCATGGAACAGCTTGGAGAAAGGATTAACCCTATCCTGATAAGGAAAAAGTTCATGAACATGGAGAAAGAGAAAGATGAGTTAGTCCCATCTTTTAATCTCAGATTTTTAAGGATCATTAGAGAGATCCCAGAGAACATAAGGCCAAATGATGTTGAATTTTTGCTCGTGTACTTAGGAGAATTTGAAAAAAAGATGAGTTATCTATTGAGGGATAAAGATCCTGCAACTTTGCTCCAAGCACATCAGATGGCTATAGACATTGAGAACAATTTGAGATACTCTATGATGAAAGGAAATAGGGTTGTGAGTGTTTGTCATCCTAATACACCTCAGGAAAGTAGAACTCATGGATCAGTTAATAAAAGTTCTTGTCAAGAAGGTAGTGATGTTGCTATTTCAATTTCTTCATCATCATGATCTGTAGATCCTAATGAACTTCATGTTAAACATCATCAAACTATAGTGTCTCAAAATGAAGGTAGTGGTTTTTTGTTTCAAGAAAGTCAAAACATGATGCACAAGGATGAAAAAAGTGTATCAAAAAATGCAGATATATGTTGTATGAATGAGGACACTAATTGTAATCAATTTACAATCAGCACATATGTAGATCTTTGCAGCAGTAATGAAGAGGAAGATACATGGTATGATGAACAAACTAATATGCATGAAATTTTTTCTTGCAATACCTTGAATGATGAAGGAATAGAAGAGATGAAAGACATCATCCAATGTCATGTTTCAGTCAGTAAGGATAATACAATTGTTGATGGCATTCCTTACCAAGTTGGTGACCAAGACATTGAAGATGAAGCACTCACTTTGAAGAATCTAAGCATGGTTTATGCAGTGATAGGTCATCTTGTTATGAGGATGTTGATGAAGGCCAAACTAATTTTTCTCCTGATGATTGTGAAAGCTCTTATGAGAATGACTTGGAGGTATGTTCTTCACATAATGGATATACTGATATGGACACTGATGAAGTCATTTATTCACCAGCGAATAATCAAATCACACTTTAGACAAACTTGGAATGTAGTTCGAGTTTGACATCAATGAAGCTTGTTGATTCTATTAATGATGAAGAATCTGAGGATGGACACATATGTGTTCAATTTGCTAATCATAAGCATAGTACTGCTGGAAGTGATGAAGATATTGAAGAACCTATTTATATTTTTGCTGTCCATGACTGCTTGTATGAAACAAAAATGGAAATTTCAGTAGTACATAAGAATGATGATAATGTGCATAGTGATAATGGAAGGAATTCAGTTTTGAATAATCAAGTTATGCATATTGACAATCAGATGGATCTAGAATCGGCATTGTCATCCATAGGTAATGAAAAACAATTTGATGTACTTTCAAGTTGTGTTGACATTATAGGATTTTTGATCAATGTGTAGAGAAGCCACATGATCCAGATAGTAGGGGGTGTGATGTCATTCATTACGAAATGGAATAGGGATCTTGCTTTAATGATCTCTCTCATCTTTATAGTGTGAAAATGGATTTGTTTCCTTTGAATAAGGAATGCATTGGTGAAACAGAGAGTGAAGGTGTTAATTTCATTGCTAATGAGCATGTTTCTAATGACAATGAGTCTCTTGTTCATGGGTCAGTATGCCTATCAGATGAAAGAGCACATGAAATTTTCTTTGCTAACCCTGTTACTCCTGAAAATAATAGCATTGAACATGTTGTGAAGAATCAATGTGAAGACCTTGATTTAGGGTCAAATTTTGAATGTTCTGAATCTATGTCTGAAGCATCCTATATGGAATTATATGATGGTTTGAAAAATAAATATGACATCATATGTGAACTTGGAATTGAGAACACTACTCATAGTTTGGAGGTTGATGTTTTTGGCCATGAAGAGAATGAAGATAAAAATAGTTTTAGTGTTGACAAATCTAATTTTCAGAATCTTGAAACACATGATAATGTGTTTGGGTTGTGGTGTTTGGATGAGGACAAGCCAGCCTATGATGAATTATAGTTGGAGGAGATACAAATGTACGAGCAATTTTTGCTCAACACACAAGATGATTTCATGTTGTTTTCCACTGATGATGTCTCCTTTGAATTTGATCATGATGAAGGGATTAGTGAGTGTGATAAGACTATATTTTCATGTGATATTGATCATCAGTTTCAAGTGTTTCTGCTTGATATGAACTCAGAAAATGAAATGATGAACAGTCATGTGGCTTATCCGATTTGGTTGCCATGTGATAACAGAGTTAAACAGGGAACACGTTTTCACTCGCATAAGGACAATTTCATATTGTTGTTTGTAGAGATGCAGTCACCAGTGTCGTTATGGTTTGATAGAGGCAAGAATGAGTTGAGGGAGATCAGCTCCTTTAACAAAGTTGTACTTGCAGAGGTAAATTTTGATCTCCATTTTTAATTTGGTGGCCTGGGGTCATCAGATGAAGTTGAAAAATGAAAGTTGAATAGGGGAGTAGTTTGAGGGCACCTGTCAGACTCAGCTTTTGGTCTACTCTCTAGAGATATGGAATCTTGCTATGCCCATAGGGTGCATACATCCCTAGTTGGAGCCACTATTGGCAATCTCAAATTTTGCAAATTTGAGATGCCTATTTCAAAAATTTTGCTTCAGCACTTTTAGAAGTGCACCTGATGAATCAGTCCCGAAAAACCCGCTTTGGAGGCTTATAATTTGAAGCCTAATGATTGTCGTGCAAAACCCAATTACAAACATACTCAATTGACCTATGTGAGCATGTGTGTCAGTTTTCAGCTTCCCACGATAAGTTCTGACAGTGTTCCAAAAAGTGAAGCTGGAAGGTTTTTGCACTGTTCTACTATTTGCAGATTGTCAGTTCGTGAAACAGCTTCCTATTTGAGCTTGGTTTTTGCAACCTGTTCACTATCATGTCAGAATGAGTGTTGTTCCACATTCCCCATATCAACATGATCCCGGGTGTTAGTTTTCAGAACTTCATGATCTTATTTGCTATTTTTAGTAGATCGAAACCAAATGCAGATTGTTTTGTTTTGCAACTGCATTCCTGAGAGCCTTTCTGAGAGGCCCACTTTGATCGTCAATAACTTTTGATCAATGATGTTTCAAGCAAATTCCTTTTGCACGCGTGCTCAAGGTAGATTAATGTTTCGCTATGTTTGATGGAAGCTCATCAAGGTTTGATTCGCTATGTTTACAAATTAGCAGTCTGGTGTGTTCTAATTGGTTCAGAACAATTGTTGTTTCAGAAAAGTTTAATCGGGCAACTTTGCCAATTAATATCTGGTTCCTTGTGATTGATTTCTCTGAGCTGTCTTTTGCACTATACTATTGGGACAAATGACTATACGCTTGCAAGGTTTTATGGTTTCATGAGCTCATTTGACCAGTTTCCCAGATTGATTCCTAAGGTAACTTGACTTGTTTTGACCATTTGGCAAAAGTATCAGAAAATGGATTTTGATGAAGACCTAGTTCATTTTTCAACTTCACGTGCATTCAAAAGGTAGTACCAAGAGTTTTGAGGTTGAAGTTTGTTTGAAAACAAAAAAAATTTTAGCCAGGCCCTCGAGGGGCCCGACATGGCTTGCACCATTGTGAGACGCTTTAGAAGAAACTTTTCAGTCAGGGCTATGAGAGCACAAGGGTGAATTTTCAAGTTATAAATTATTGTACTGTCTTTGCATATGGTGTTACTAGTAGTGGCAAGACACATACCATGAATGGTGACCAGAAATCTCCTAGCAATATAACCCTGGTAATTAAACATGTCTTCAACATAATTCAAGAGGCTTCTGGTCAAAAGTTTCTGCTACGCATTTCCTATCTTGAAATTTACAATGAGGTCATAAATGATTTGTTGGATCCAACATGAAAAAACTTGAGAGTAAGAGAAGATGCTCAGGGTACATATGTTTAAGGCATTACAATGAAATTTATTACACGCCCTACATAAGTACAATCCTTGATTGCTGGAGGAGAAGAGCATCGCCATGTGGGATCAAATAATGTCAATTTGCTAAGTATTCGAAACCACACAATATTTACTTCGACAGTTGAGTATGGGGATAGCCTTGGTGTACTTACTTCAGCTCAACTTCACCTTATAGATCTCACAGGATCAGAGAGCTCAAAGATTGATACAACTGGCAGAAGGAAGTGAAAATACAGTCAAGGTTAGAAATACAACAAACTGGCACAACCCCTCACAATAGCAGAAAGCCCGCAGATGAAGAATAGAGGAGGAGGCTCACATGACCTATAGTGTAGAGTGCACCAGGTGAAAGGAGGAAGCCCGCATGATGTTGGAGGACAATGCAGTGGCAAGAGGCTCGTATGGAGACATAGGAGGTGGATCTTCCATCAGTGTGGGGAGGCATGCACGAGCTTAATGGAAGCCTGTAACCAGTGAAAAGGGAAGCTCGCAACAAATGAGAGCAGAGGGTAGGCACGGTTTGGAGGAAGCTCACGAGCAGTGGAAAGAGTGGCACGGGCCAGTCAAGGGAGTGTGACCAAGTGCAGAGGAGAAAAGTGAATGGGAGGACCCCCGTGCCAGCTAGACCAGGTAGTAGGAGCCCACACCAGCAGAGAGTGAAAATGAAGAGACTCTCGCGAACAGTGGAAGGAGTGTGGATGCCCGTAGTCCACCAGAATGGAGCAATGTAGATGCCAGGTATGGAGGGGTCGAGCCAGATGAACAAGAAGTCTCAAAGGAGGCAATGCAGAAGTAATGGCGACCATTGCCAAAAATGAGCACGAGAACTCTCCAAAAGGAAATTTAGGGCATTCTCGCAGACCTCACAAAATTGTTGCTGGACTTTGGAGGAAGCTCACGAGGTGCGCGAGAACATGGGAGGAGCCCATTTTTATTAAATTTCAAAAAAAAAATTTAATAACGGTTGCATAGTTTTGGATTAAAAACGTGGTGGACCCGGGTGAAATAAGGCAAAAATATTTTCAACCCAACTTCGCAAGTCCCATGGAAAATTTGGTTACATTATGGTAAATGGTACGAGCATGGCGAGAAATCCTGGGAATGCCCATTTTTAATATTTTCAAAAAGTTATATGGTTTGTGATAAAAAACGGAGGTGGGCCCACTATCTTCTTTAAAATAACTAGGGGGATAAAATTTTAATTATTTACCCAAATAGTGGAAGGTGAATAAAGTATTCACGGGAAAATGTTATAAAATGATTTTATTGATCATTTAATTTTGCATGGGGTGAATAAATTTAGTCACTATGTAAGTGAATATTATTTTATTGAAGAGGGTAACTAGTTTTAATGGAAAATATTATTTTGAGTAAAGTGCAAATAGGTGAATAAAGTATTCATTTTAATTTTTGTTTGTTGGGAAATGTAACACCATGCCTTTTCAAGTAAAAAATTATAAGTAAAGCTGCAGTGAGTAAATGAAGGAGTAAAATGCAGCAAAGGGGAAAACAAAAAGAAAAATAAATGTGCACAAGAATGGAGTTTTCTTTCAGCTGCAATTAATGAGTGGGAATGGACACTTTGGCATTTTTCTGTTGAAGAAAAAATTGAGCACATGTTATTTTGAAAACAAATTGAAGTTTGTTACAACGAAATGGAGAAGATATTTTGCAGATCACTATTCAACAGTGGAGGTGTTTCCAGGTGGCTATTTTAGATCAATTTTAGGGCTGCTTCCATTCTCCTATTTCTTCTCTTCTTTTCTCATTGTAGAGGGTTCCAATTTCTGAAAGCTCTGCAAGGCAAGCAAAAGCTATGGGCAAATTGTAAAGCTAGGGGGAAATATGACTGTTAGTCATTTTTAATCTGAAGGTGTATGTTCTGAATTTTTCTATTATGTTATTTTAGCTAATAATTGTCTCCATGGTTGAATTGTAATACTATTTTGGACTCAATAATAAGATTATTTGAGTCTGTTCATGCACATTTTTTGCATTTGAGTTACATTTTTTTTTGCCTTATATTTTATGAATGGTGTAATTGCCTTAATAAAGCACAAGGTGCTTGTATTACTGCCTATTGTTTAGGAATAGTATAATTGCTTTGAAAAATGTGATAGGAGTGTTACGCTTCAGGTGGATTCATAAGAAGGATTATCAGATAAAGTTGCAGTGGTTTGGTTGTCATAATGTGACAACATTTGTTTCAAGACCTTCAGAACATGTTCAACATTGGAAGAGGAATGCTAGTTATTTGACTCCATAGCCCATCTTTATGGCACTGGTCCATTATCATGTTTCTGTTGTTTTCAGTTTGGTCCCAACTCTTTAAATAAAAAAAAACATTTAAAATCTGTTTTGCTGAGTTGTGTCTATCATGTTCTCCTTGCTGATTAGTGAAATTCATTCAATAGTTTGCCAATATTGAGTGATATTTTAGGTTTCTCAGCAATTATGTGAGAGCATAATTTGTGAAGCAATATCCTATTTCTTGTGTGTCTAGATTGTTTGATATTGCTAAAGGGTTACCCCCCTAGGTCTTACAGAGCCTGAAGTGTAGGGGAAATGTGTATCCATTCTATTTCTTGTCAGTTGGCCACTAGGCTTTGTCGTTCTTTATAATGGATGTTTCCTACCTCTTAGAGAATTACAAATCCTAGTTGGGTTGCATTTTTAAACACCAACAAGTCCATCAGCTTGCCGAACTACATCATCTCTGAGCTTGAACGTAGGCAAGGTTGATCTATGATTATCCCCCAAGACACCCTAGGTTAGTCCTTTAGGCATAAATGTTGCTTTGGCAATCTGTTTGCCCATCTATTTCACATTTGAGGTTAGTCCTTCAGGCGTTTGTCACAATGTAAATCCGTTTACCTGTCTATCTCATCAGCAATCAAGTTGGTTTTCATCTGAACTATGTCGTCTCTGAGATTAAATGTAGGAAAGGCCATCCTTGATCAACCTCTGAAACACAAATACCAAATAAAAAATGAAAAGAGCTAAAAATCAAAACAGCCTCAAAACATTTCAAAATTACAAAAAAATAGCCTCAAAACATTTGAAAAAACCCACAATGGTGCACCCGTCTCATTTCGCTTTCACCCACAATAATAATCATTCCTAATAAGATCAAGCGTTGACTTCACCCTTTACTGAGTCAATTAGAAGCAAGTTTAGCAAGTTCCAAAGTGAACACCTAATCATCAAAGTCTCAAGTCTAGATCTCTAAGTTAGCAAGTTGATCAACTCAGAGTATCAATAGCTTATCATCCAAATCAAATCACATCAAAACCCTGATCACATCATGTCCTAGGAATGCGACCTTCCTACGATGGACATCAACATTAGGTAATCCCATAGTTTAGCCTTGACTAGTGGTACGAAGAACATTAGCTTATTTATTTACTTTATCTTGGTATTTTTGACTTATCTTATTTTGTGCTCATTCCAAGGACCTCTCGATGATGCCTAAAAAAAATAGGTTTAGAGAAAAAGGAATGGGGCAATGATGTTTATATTTTTATCTACTATGTTTGTTGGATATTCTTGTAAAATAACATCATCATGCATTCTTTGTTTTGTTTGTAGGGAGAATGTTTTAAGTGTCGTTTTGACCATATAATAAGGCTTTCCTTTTTATGTTTTCACCTGAGATGTTTAGAATATTTGAACTACATTCCAAATAAGGTTTCATTTGTCAAGTGTGAACAAGAGTACAATTTGATTATTGAGTCAAAGTCTATCACACTAGGTGCAATGCCATCCTGGTTCTTAATACCTTGATGCATCACACCTATGTGTGTTATCAAACATAAAGAAGGGTATGTTGTTTATCTCTCCCCTCCTTGGATAAGCAATACATCATCATCTCCAATAAAGTCTCGATGATTAGTGGACTTGTTGGACTTCTGCATCTTCTTGGATTTAAGGTTTGATCCCTCTCATTCTTCTATCCTCTTTCGCGCTAATAATGCATCCATCCTACATCCTTCATAATCATGTCATATCAGCATAGGACAACATCATCCATTGCATTTATCTCACATGAATTGCATAATCATTTAAGTTGTTTAGGATAATATAAATTTTTTATTCTATGTAGCTTTTAAACATCTCATTTACATTCACATTATCATCATATATTCTAGCCATCCATACATTCATTTTGAAAATATTTGTCATGAGATCGATCTCAATATTTTTCGCTCAATCTCTCAAGGGGGCAATGTACTAATGTACTTATTTTCACTGGGGTATCTGAAAAAATAAGAAGTTTTTTAATTTTGATGTCATCGACATCATTCTTTGAACCAATGCAATAGTACATTGCTTCAAAGAGGGGAAAAATGTAGACATGCAAAATATACACATGCATCTAATCATAGTTAATTCGGCATTATTTCACTTATTAATTAAATAAACGAATTTAATTAATCCACTAAGCTTATCTCTTTAATTAAATAAATTAAAATATTTATTTATCTCCTAAATCACATATATCTAATTAAATCACTCATATGCATTTTCCTCTCATTTGATTTAAAACAAATACCAAATTTCAAATCAAATGTCATATCACCTAACCTCTTGTTAGATTAATCAAATCCTGATTAATTTAATCCTAATCACCTAAATCCTCTAGATTCATCCAATTGCACAATAAATCATTTAAATTGATTTATTAAAAACACCTATTTTCCTCACAAAGGCATATTCCCAAGGAATATGCCTTCATTAACTCCCCTCATTGACTTTTTTGGCCAAACACAATTCCCCCAAAAAACCCTCAACCATATTCATTTATTGCCATTTTCAATTTTTAAATGGGCACATTGGCCAAAACTTGTACAAGCATGGGCCAATCCCATTGTGACAAGTGGCTCACTCTCATTTGTTCGATTTTAGTCCCACATTACTCAATCTTGGCTTCTCCTCTCTCAATCTTTCCTATAAATTCAATGACTTCTCTCTCATTTTCATCTTTAATTTGACCACTATCATTATAGGCAACTTCAGTTCACCGAGCATCTCATTTGGTTTAGCAAGGATTGGGAAAGGGATGCCTTCTACACAAAGGATAGCACCAATCCACCATGTAATAGGTGTATTTCATGTATTTGTTTTATATGCTTTAATTAAGCTTGTCATGTGTTTGCATCTTGAAGAATGAGGTATTATTTCATGAGGAAATTGGAGGTATGCTTGGTTTTAAAAGGTGATCATGCTAATAGAATGTATGTATTTTAGCATTTCTAACCATTGCATATTTTCATGTCCACACCTACAAATCCTCATGAGGAAGGTCAAGTGGAAGACATCACTAGAAAGTCTTAGGGATGACACAAGATGAAATCCTTGCGATGGTCCAAAATCCTAAAAATCATCAAATTGTTAATTCTATAATGAGATTATACCCCTCCGAATACATGCTAGAATTGGCAAAAGAAGGGGCTAAACTCCCTTCTGACTATGATGTAAGAACCCTTGTGGAGAGACCTTTTGGGATCATGCCTCCAATCCCACCCATACCTCAATTCCAAAACATCATCCAAATCATCTCATAGATCACATTATCCATTGCTCGAACTCCACCAATCATTAGCAAAGGAAGATCATTGCTCCATGCATTTCAAGCACATCCCCTTGTGAATAACTAAGAGTTGGATGCTAACACCATATTGAGCCAATCAATTCTAGTAAATCCATTGCACCCATATGATTCTCTCCCATTTCATAATCATACCAATTCATTCTCCTTCCATGCAACACCTATCTATCCTTTGGACACACAAACCTCTCTCTCGATGACATCATAAGAAGAAGGTGATTTGTTCAAAGGGGGGGAGTCTTCGATCCCTCATCATCATCTATTCAAGAGAATGCACCACCCATCTTTCCACTATTTCCACCTCTACCACTTACATCCACATCACTCATTGGGTCAAGTCTTCCTCCTTTACCCACCATCAATCAACCAAATCTAAACAATTCGCCTATCATAAATCAGAGCATCGTACCAAATCCTCCCTCTTTTCCATTGATATTGCAACAATCTATAGAAACCATCCAAACAACCCCAACAATCAATAAATCCATTATTCCTCAAATCTCTCAAATCATGGTTCCCCAAGGGCCAAGCATCTCGATCATATCATCCTGAACTCAAACCCCGATCATCAATATGACCATTCCTCTCATCACAATGGTCAATGTTGTTCCAAATCCACCACCACATCTGCCAAAACTCAACATGGAAAATTCATTCAACATCACATCACAAGCAACTCGACAAGCTGCCTATCAAAAGGAACTCTGAAAATTTGAAAATCAACAAGCTACACAAAAAGCACAAGCACAATTAGTTGTACAATGAGCATAGCAGGCCTAATAGGCTGCTCAAAACCAAGCTTTAATACAACAACAACAAGCCACCCAAGTTGTACAAGCAACTCAAACAACTCAAGCTGTACAATCCACACAAGCTACACAAGCAGCCCAGCAAGCACATGCTCAAGCCCAAGCTTAGTATCAAGCTCAAAAAGTGCATGTGTAAGCCTAATATTAGGCAAAATTACAAGCAGTCCAACAAGAAGCCTATCAACAATCCCTAAAAGAGTATCAAGAACAACAAGTAGCAACACAACAACAAGCCCAATAATAAGCTTTGTTGGTACAAACACAACACAATCAAAAAGAAATTTTTTTAGAGCAACGACAAATGTAGGCATCAATCACACAACAAAGTTTGCAGAAAAATCCCACCAACACTCCATTTGTCAATCGAACACCCCATCCCATTCAAAACATGTTCACTCCACCTCTTGATTTGAAACAAGATGTATCGACATAAATCAGGCTACTCTTGCAACAAGTGCTTGATCTTCAATTAGGAAAAACAACAAGGACAACCAACAATGTATGTCCCTATCCTTTTGATAGGAGCCTTGCAATGATACAATTCCCAAAGAGATTCAAAATCCATAAATTTGACAAATATCACATCAGGGAATTCCAAGTTCATTGCATCGAAGTCACATACAATGATACATATCTAATGTAGTTGTTTCCTCATAGCCTGGCTTGTGCTACCATGGAGTGGTTATCTCATCTACCTATGGGCATTAGAAAATTCCAATAAAATATAGATGCATTCCTCAAAAACTATGCATTCAACATCAGCACGAATGTTAGTATAGAAGAATTATGAACGCTGAAATAGGGAATAGGGGAATCATTCGCCTCTTTCCTAGAATGATGGTGATCCAATGCCAATCGAAGCAAGTGAACCATATTAGAAGAGCAACAAATATGCACTATCACTACCAATCTAAACAAAAACTTGGCATTTTATTTGAAGATGCAATGTATCACCACATATGACATATTGATTTCCAAGGTGCTCAACATTGAAAGGGACCTTATTACACAAGGAGGCACACCTACATATTTTGAACATCAAGATAGCCACCTATCCACTTGCGATAATGAGAAACCTCACACATGGTCGAATAACAAGAATGTCACCAATAATGGAATGGTAGATTCCAAGGTTGATATTAGTGGTCCAAGAAAAAATGTCCAAACAAATCATCGAACACAAAACAACAACCACAATAATACATAAGATAATGTAGTAGCCCAACAACCAACCCAAAATCAATTCAACAACCTCAATAATCCAAAGGGGTCACCTCCTTGAAAAATATATCCCCCCAAGTGGAAGTTAACATCCCTTAGGGAATCAATCAAATCTATCATGAAGAAGTTGGCCAATGAGAACCTCATCAAAATCTCAAACTATGATAATTACCAAGAGCCTCAGGTGAAACCACCTTGGTACAATGAAAATTTCCTTTGTGATTATCATAAGCTCAAGGGGCTTACAATCGCTAACTTAAAGAAACTAAAAAATTTCATCCAAGACCTCATCGATGATAAAATCATAAATTTTGAGCAAAAAGCTGGCAATTAAGATCTAAAAATATAAATGAATCCAATGCCCGATCATAATGAAGGGAACAATAAAGGGAAGAAAAAATATGGCAATGTGAGTCATGTGTATGAAGGATTTGTCACATGCCTTGATGAAATGGTCACTATTGTTAGCATCAAGGGAGTGAAATTTGATTGTGGAGTCACCACATGTGGTAGCAAGGTTACAATTATCGGGGAATCACAACCAACTAAGACCCCCACCTCAAATTATAGATCCATCCCTAATGGTTACAATGTCCTTGACCATTTCAAAAGAACCCCTACTCAGATCTCCATCATGGAGTTACAAAAAATTTAGCTGCCCATAGAGAAATCCTTGAGTAAGCATTGGCTTCATCTACCATCTCCACCAACCTTGATACAAAGAAATTCCAAGCTATGGTTGGTAACATCACCACTTTGAATCTCCTCACATTCTCCGATCAAGACTTTCCAGCCCAACCATCTCACAATCGTGCACTCCACCTTGAAGTCTTGGTTCACAAAAATAAGGTCAAAAGGGTCTTGGTGGATGGGGGTGCATTTATAGAAATTTGTTCACTCAAACTTATAAATAATTTGGGATTCTCTGAAGATTCCATTGAAAAAGGTAAGGGTATCACAATCAAGGCATATAATGATCAAGAGAGAGTCTCTCAGGGAACTATCCAATTCCTTATTCAATTAGGTCCCACTATTATGGAAACCATCTATCAGGTGCTTGACCTTGGTCCTCTATATAACATGCTCCTTGGGTGCCCGTGGATCCATGGGATGCAAGAAATTGCATCAACCTTTCATCAATGTGTCAAGTTTTCATACCAAAACCAAGAGGTCACAATCTATGGTGATCCTGAACCCTTCACCTATTGTAAGAACCTAGAAGCCAAGTATTATAAATTACACCAAGTCCCAAAGAATGATGAAGGCCCCTGAACTTCATATATAAACCCATCTAATATAGCCTCCACTTCTAGGACAAAGACGCATGACATCCCCAACATATCTGACATCAAGCCTATAATCCAAGACAATGGGTGTGGGGAATATAGAATAAAGAAAGGAGCCTTTGTATTTGGGGAGTTACTTAAATCCCTCAGATCCTATGGATAGTTGAAACCCACCAATACAATATCCCAAAAATTTAGACTAGATCCCTCTTGATTTAGGAGCTGGGGAGATCTAGGCCGAGAAGAGGTGGATGAGCAATATGTATGCAATATGCTTTATCAAGATGAAATACCCGTACCAGCCCTTCCTATGGATGATGTAAACAAAGGACTTCAATTAATGTTAGGCATGGGCTATAATAGGAATGGAATTCTAGGAAAGAACAACAATGGCCGATTGAAACCCATCATTATTGAGAAACAAATGAAAAGTCTTGGCCTTGGGTGTACCCCTCTGAGTGTAACCATACATGGTAGAATTCCCCCAATTAGATTAGTTAGGACTAGCCCTCAGCTAATGGAAACCACCCTTCAACTACCAGTATCTGTAGGTCCACCCTCAGATAACTTCACCTTTGATGTAACCGATGTGGTTTGTAGTGACAAGGATCCCATAACTGATTTACCTTTTTTGTACAAAGACTCCTCCCTACTCATGATTAGCATCGTATCTTTTGATTCAGACCACCAAACACACGAAGTAAACCTAGTTTACCCCCAATTCATCGATTATGACCAACGAGGACCATCAATTTTGGACACGTTCACAAATGATGAGGTTATCTCGAAATTCATGGGAATGCAAGATAAAGTACCATATGGAGATCATAAGGCTGGATTTGACATCACACTGGGCACTCATACCTATTATGTGGAGAATATTTAATCCTTCAATCACAAAAGTGAGAAATTGAGAATAATCTCAAGGTCCTTGAGTGAAAACCATGTTGTGGCACTCTTTGACCATACAAAAGTAAAAAAAAAGGATGCACCAATGGTGAAAAACTCTCTGAGGCACTAGAGGATGAAGGATTCAATCTTCCCCTCTTTGTGCTTCATCAAGAAAAAATAATGCTCCTCGCAAAACAATGCAATCCCATCAACTTGGGAACAAAGGAGCTACCACACATAACCTTCTATGTTGAATCACTTCTCATGGAAGAAAAATAACTCTTAGCTACATTTCTAAAATAAAGAAAGTTAAATTTCGCATGGAATAATGTTGGCATGCCTGGGCTTGATCTAGAAGTAGTAGTCCATCACTTGGTTGTATATCCTGAAGAAAAACCTATGAGATAAAAGCATAGAAAAATGCATCCCTAAATAGCCTTTCTAATCAAAATGGAATTGCAGAAACTCTTGGATGTAGGTTTCATACACTTGATTGATTATCCAGAGTGGATGTCCAACCTAGTACCTATTTCAAAACCCATTGGGAGTATCCACATCTACATGAATTTCAGAGACTTGAACAAAGCGTGTCCCAAGGATGAATTTCCACTACCAAACATTGATATGATAGTGGATATGATTACCATACATTAGATGCTATCACTAATGGATGGGTTTTTCAGATATAATGAGATCATGATAGTAAAGGAGGACCAACCCAAGATAGTGTTCACATGTCTGTGGGGCACCTACTGCTGGAATATGATGTCGTTTGGGGTAAAGAATGTAGGCGAAATGTATTAGAGAGCCATGACACTGATCTTTCATGAAATGATTCATAAGATAGTGGAAGACTATGTGGATGGAATATTGGCTAAATCAAGGAAAATATGAGACCAAATATGAGCTTTAAGCTCCATTTTTTATAGGTTGGAAAAGTACAATGTTTGACTCAACCCAAAGAAGTGTGTCTTTGGAGTGAAATCAAGAAAGCTTCTGGGGTATATCATGTCAATGGGAGGAATCGAGGTGGATCTCACCAAAGTCAAGGAAATCCTTGAAATGGAAGCACACAAGACACTAAATCAGCTAAGAGGTCTACAAGGAAGGCTCTAGTCCATCTGCAGATTCATAGCGTAGTTGAAAAATAAACAAATACCATATTATCATATTATCCACAAGGGGGTATCATACAAATGGGATGACAAATACGACCAGGAATTCAACAAAATCAAGGAATACCTAATCACTCCACCAGTTTTGATGCTGCCAATTCCACGCAAACCATTGATCCTATACATACCAGCAACAACAACAGCTCTTGGTGCTCTCTTAGGCCAACATGATGAAAATGAAATGGAAATAGAAATATATTACATCAGCAGAACCATAGTAGGACATGAGCTAAATTACACACCTATTGAGAAAGCTTGTCTAGCAAAATTATTTTCAGCTCAAAATTTCAAACACTACATGTTGTCTCATTAGATCAAGCTAATCATAATAGTAGATATGCTCAAATACTTACATTCCAGATCAACTCTCACAAGAAGGACAACTAGGTGGGTTATGATCCTATCAAAGCATGATATTGAATATGTAGACTAAAAGGCCATCAAAGGACAGGAAATTGTAGACTAGCTGGTAGAAGCACTAATGTAAGGCGATAATCCACTAGTATTAGAGTTCCTCAATGAATCCATATTCAACATAAATGTAGCAGACCATGGGAAAATGTAGTTTTATGAATCTCACATGCAACATGGATCAGGTGCTAGAATTTTCTTGATAATGCCACAAGGTGACTACATACCCAAATCTTATAGGTTATCATTTTCCTTCAAAAACAACATCATTGAATATGACGCTCTCGTTATAGGATTAATAATTTCTGCACAATGTCAGATCAGGGAACTAAAGGTCTATGGAGATTCATAGCTTATCATCAACCAAGTCAATGGTGAATACTGTAGACATCCAAAAATAACATTATGCATTCCACTGTAACTAACATCATGCATTTGTTTCTTCTACTAATCAATTACAGCAATTTATTGATTTAATCCTAAGGTTCGTCAAGCTTAATTAAATAAATCAAATTATTTAATTAAGTTCCTAAGGTTCTTCTTATTTGATTTAATAAATCAAACTGATTTAAAATCAAATATCAAATCCCTAAAATCCCCCAAGTTAATTAATCTAAATTTAATTAACTTTTAATCACAATTACCATTCTCTAGCTTTTGACTCAACTAGAGTCAAACCTAAACTCCTAACTAACCCACCCACTTGCATCAATAAATAAATTTATTGATTTATTAAAAAGAGTTATTTTCCCTCAATAACTCTCATCTTTGACTTTTTTGAACAAAGATTATTCCCCCCAAAACCCTCAACAACATGCATTTATTGACATTTTTCAAATTTGAATGGGCACATTGGCCAAAACTTGCACAAGCTTTGACCAATCCCATCATGCCAAGTGTCTCTATTCTATTGGAGGGGATTTAGTCCCACATTGGCTAAACTTGGCCTCTCTTCTCTCAACTTCTTCTATAAAAGCAATGCATCTTCTCTCATTTTACAGCACATTCTGAATGCATCTACACTATAGGCAACTTGAGCTCATAGCAACTCATTGTCTATTGGCTTGGAAAGGGATTGGGAAAGGGCTCTCTCACATTTTCATGGAGGGCACCAATCCAACATAGAATAGGTTTTATTCATTTTCTCTAATGCATGCTTGTCTTAGTTTTTATTATCATGGTTTGGAGATTATGTTTTACATCATTCTATGAGGATGGTTGAACTTATACAAACAATGTGTAAGATTTCACCATCCTACAAATGGCACTAGAAGGAGGGATAGGCTCCATGAAACCCTGTTTTCATGTTGTCTCATTTGGGTTCATATTTTATATTAGTTTGGCTTTATGCTTTTATAAGTTTTGATCATGTATTCTGTAGGAGATATTTAAAGATATCAAAATAATGAAGTTTTGATCATGTATTCTGTAGGAGATATTTAAAGATATCAAAATAATGAATTTTTTTCACGCGGCTATGTTAGCATGATTTGTTTCATCTGTATAACATACATTTAATGATGGATAACAAATCATTCATTACTTTTGCACCTCTGAAAAATCTTTGTAAAGATCTGATAGTGCATTTGAATGCTGCTTCCAAGTTCTTGAGAATTCAATCATGTTGTTATCATAATGTTTAAATTGTGATCGCTTCCAATATTCATGCATTTTCCTTGTGAGTATATAAAATCAAATAGTGAAGTGAGTTGATGTTTTGAAGGCTTATTAACTCCATCTGTTTTCTTATTCGTTGCTCACTGGATAGTTGCAAAACAGGCCTGATAAAGTCTCTCCATATTTGATTTACTACTCTTTGGACCCTTGGTGTTGTTTCCTTATTATCCATAATATTGTTTCCTTATCAATGATTGTTGACTCGACAGATGAGAAACTGGGTCGAACCTTCAAAGATGAACGCTTATGAAAGAAGGATGGCAGAACGAATACTCTATTAATGTGCTCTATTAAGTCTCACTCTGCCCATCGCCATCCACAGGAGGTTTCCTTTACAAAGCAGAACAGATCGAACTCTCAAGTGGCCTTTCACATCATACCAAACTGTTCCTGCCATGACCAGCGGCTGTGTACAATCTAATGTCTTCTAAACGCATTTATTTCCCACATTCATGATTTCCTTGTTTAAGATGAATGACATGCTCTGTGGTTTTTGTCTCTCTACTCTCACCTGTATACTACAGTTGCCTTCTAAATCTCTCCTAAGTCTTTTGTGCCCACGTATCCAATAGATCTCAGGCATCAGCATTGAGCTAGGAGTCCACACGCCTCTAAATCCGCCTAATGATCCTCCTGTGAAGCAGTCCTTTACTACTTCTAAACATTGAAGTGACTGATAGGAATAAATTATTTTTTAATTACTGTTGGTACTTCACTTGTGTATCGTATTGGAAAAGGCTTTGCACTGGAATTTCAGATTTATCCTCTGTAATATTGAAAAGAGCGGCTAAAATGAGTGTATGGTGATGCATCAATAATTACAATTTGGAAGAGAGTCACATTGCCTTGGTTTCTGTCTGTCAGGAATGACTGGTGTAAACATAGCTAAGATTTGTTGAGAGCCAGTTGAACAGGTGGAGGCAACATAATAGTTCTGAAGGCGCTTTGAAGGAGAAACCATCCATGTATGCGCACCATTAATACTCCATAATTTTCATGCCTTATTGGTAGAGATACTGCTGGTACTAGCAATTTTCTGACCAGCCCCTATTTGAACTTGACGTACCAGGCAAGAGATTTAGGTTCTATGCTGTAGGAAATGCATTTACTAAGGAGATTTTCTTTCTGATATGTTCTATGCAGTAGGAAATGCATTTAATCAGTAGATTGTCTTTCTGATATGTTCTATGCTGCAGGAAACACATTTAATAAGGAGGTGACTGATTGTTATCACAATAATATAACCGGTCAAATACTGGATTAGGCGTTGGGCTTTGATTTGTCGTATGGGGGAGGTGTATGTCTTGCGAATTCATTAATGTTGTTATCTCCCTCATTAATATCATTGTCCATGTTATTTTGATTTGCACCGTTGGTCCAACGACTCTAGATTATCTTTTTCTGCCAAAAGTCCTTGTTTGACATGTTCTTTGTTTTGCCTTTTCATGGTGGAACTATCATTGTATGCTATGGGTTTACCAATTAGCGTCCCATCAAAAGTCATTCCAGTCAGACTATGGCCTGCGCATTAATCTCATGCAATCATATTATTGATATAAGCTGGCCTATGTTTCTTGAGAAGGGTGACATTTATGGAGAAAGCAACCTATCTTTTTGAAATCGGTGGTAAATCATAAAGCAAGTTTAAAAATTGATTGGAATAGCCATTATTTGCAAGTTGAAAGGTGGTTTAGGAAGGAAGTGTTTAACAAGTTGTTAATCTATTTTCTTTATTCTTTAGTAGTTGTTGAACTAAATCTTTCTCTCCAAACACTTATTCCCAAAGATTGCTTTCTTGGTTTAACAAATTTTATGCATGCTTTAGAACTGTATTTATCATGTTATCATTAAAACCTCAAAGTATTATATTTATGGTAACCTTTATTTTGTTTCCATAGGTATACACATGTGGCTTTAGCATTTGGACATCAGACTTAAGCAAAACAAAGAAGGTTGAAACATCAAGGTTGTGATCAAGCGAAAACGAAGATGAATATGGTGGACTTGGAGGTTTTCTTGCAAATCGAAACTTGAAAAGTATTTTTTAATGCTTGATTTGACAATCTTAAGAGCTTCCATTTACTACCCTTTTTTTCTATTTTTAGCTAACTCACCTTTCAATTTGGGCTTAAAATCAATCAATGGCTTGATCTTTTCAAAGTTGGTTAAAATTGAACCTTAGACACTTACTAGATTTCAATTTGGGTTAAAACTGGACAAGGCAAACTTCACACTTCATTTTGGTGCTTCTAAAATGAACTCATCATTGCTTTGAGGAATTTAAAATTGAACATGTGTACTTTTTGTTTTGTAAACTTTTTTGCAAAGTAGTGTCATTTAAAAGGGCGTATGCGCTTCTCTCGCGCTTCACGGCGATCTTGAGAATCAAAAGTCTTTTTGATGACCCTAAGTTGCATAAAATATTGCCTCCACACTTCAATTTGGGATCTAAAAATTCAACAAATCATGCGAGTGTGAGCACAATATATTGCGGAGGTTCTCCCCTTTGTTTTTCAACGGAGGTTGTGTGAATGACGGAATATGTTAGCTCGCTTTTGTTTAACTTAGAGGGCTTGCCTTGTGGGAAAAAGTAATCACCCAAGGGAACGACCCAACCGGGAACACGCTAAAGCCAAGCGACTTCCACCCGGGATATAAGTGTGGATATTGGAACAAAGGCCAATATCACGAGGATTATTCCGACGAGATGGACAGCAATGGACTCTCGCCGACGTTGGATAATCCCCCACGAACGGAATGCCCGAATTAGAACCCTTGTTTAGAAATTGGCCAAAACCTTATCTATCTTGTTGGTGCAAGAGGTCATGTCCTCTGAAGCCGCCCCACATAACATGCGGTCTTGTTGTGGAAATGGAAAGTATGCCATGGGAGATTCATGGGTACTAATGCTTGGCTGACCCGAATAAGTGAGTGCCGTGGAGGGGAGCCAGTGTGGTCAAGCATTTAGCCATTCGCACAAGATATGCGCAGCTGGATTTATCCAAGTGGGAACCCAACAAGGTATTGTCTCATCAACCTAGGAGTGTGAAAGTGCTTGGAAAAAACACATTGCTTGATCTTGAAAACATTTGGAAAACAAACATACACAAAAACCTTGAAATTTCAAACACCTTGTGGGGAACAAATACCTATTGACGAACTTGCCCACTCTTGCTTTCCCTAGGAATCACATTCCTAGAGGTTTCTAAGTGTGCAAATTCTATCATCATTTGTTTCCAATAAGGATAAACATAAGGAACTTTTGCCCTATTTTCCTTGATTTCCACACAAAGGACATTGTGGGATGAGAAAGAGAATGGGACACTAGACATATAGTTTGAAAACCTAAGCAAGCAAGTGTCTTGGATAAAAAAGAACCTCATTTAACCAAGATAAAGAGATAAATTGGATTACACATGTGTTGTCTAACATGATTTCCCGCAAGATCAAAATCCCAAAACCAAAGTTCAAGAAGCTTAGTCTAAAAGCTCGTGAGGAGCGTCTTGAGAGACTTTTCAAATTCAGGGAAAGATTGGTTTATAACTTTTACAGAAAAGCCTCAAGGAACAATCCAGCATTATATGCATTTTATTGTCAACAAAATCCCGAATTGTTTCAAAGGTTTGCATTTCTCCCATAGGAAGTCAAGCGTGTTCTTCAACACCTAGGTTTTGTAAAGAAAGAGTCACATATAGGTTAAAGTTCAAGATCAAAGTTGTCATTCCCATTCATTCATCCATCAAATCAAAGACTCATTTCATCATCAAACCTTTTTGAGAACTCTAGAATCAAACATCACACTAAACTTAGAGGGCTAAATCAACATCATCATATCTTGGCTTAACACACTTAGCCAACATAGTCTCAAATCATTGAACAAATTTTCTTTGAGATAACACAACTTCTTAAAGTCTATTAGTTCTCCAAAACATTGGCATAACACACTTTTTCAATTCATCCATTTTTGTGCAAGTTCCCTTAGGATAACACAACTTCCTAGGGAAAACAACTTCACAACCAATCTTGTTTGACTTAACGCATCTAGTCAAATTATCGCATTCAAATCAAATCAAAAGCCCTTTCAAAGTTTAGCACATATATTCAAAAGGTTTTCCAAAGGTTTCATTCACTCATCTCATCCGTTTTAACCCATCATCATTATCACCATCTTTGATCTTTTAGCTACCCTAGTTCTTCTCTTTTTGGACTTAAAGGATTAGGATCGAACAAATCCCTATTTTTATGGTCCAAACAAGATCTCAACACAAGAAGGACATGGAGAATATTAGAGACATATCAACTTCTATGGACATGAGTCATCTAAATATCGAAGTGAACCTAGCAGGATCAAGCAATCCCCCAAGCAACTCTCCCTTATCATCACAAAATCTTCAAGAGGAGAGTCATCAAGAGGACGACATAAATGAAGACATAGGGATGACACCAGAGGAAATCATGGAAATGATTCAAAATCCTAAGAACCATAAAATTGTTAGTGCTATGTTCAAATGCATAAATTCAATAGAAAGAGGAGGGGACATGCCCCCTCCCAACCTTAACACAAGCACTAGTGCAGTTGCATCCCCGTTGTCAAACATTAATCAAGAAGTACCTTGCATCACCTCAATCATCACACCAACCTCCCCGATTGTGAACAAGGGGAGTGCCATGTTCCAAGAATTGCAAGAATACCGCCTTGTGGCTAATGAAGAAGCAATCGTCACCCCTACATTTATTCCGGAAAACTCATTTCACCCTTACATCCCACTCACATTTCATAATCCCGCTGGTTCATCCTCATTTCACGCCACACCAACTTATCAATTGAACATACCAACTCCCCCACCGCTTGAGGAAGTTGGTTTGCTTGGAACGACAGAAGCTATCAATCCTTTCTCTTTCCAAAGTGGTGCGTCATCCCTTCCCCCGCTTCCTTTCACATCTGCATCGCCTCCTGGGATAGGTCTTCCACCTTTAACCATCGAAAATTTTGCTAATCCAAGCAATCTGACCACCACTTTGAACCTGCTTCTTTTGCCCATATCCTCACAACAAATTGCAACCATTCCTGTGACCATGGTTAATGCATCTATTGGTCCTCAAGTCTCCCAAAGCATGCCTCATCAAGGACCAATTGTCTCAACCACCCCGCCCACAACCCAAATCACAGTCACAACCACAATCCCTCCACTCACCATGACAGTTGGCATGATTCCTGCTCCACCACCAATCCCATCGGCAAAACACAACACGACCAATTCATTCTCCATCATGTTGCAAAATGCACAACAAGCTGCATAAGCGCAAGCACAAGCTCAAGCTCAAGCACAAGCCGCACAAGCTCAAGCTCAAGCACAAGCCACACAAGCACAAGCACAAGCTTAAGCTCAAGCACAAGTCGCACAAGCGCGAGCACAAGCACAAGCTCAAGCACAAGCACAAGCCGCACAAGCACAAGCACAAGCGCAAGCGCAAGCTCAAGCCCAAGCTCAAGCTCAAGCCCAACAAAAGACACAAGCTCAATACCAAGCGCAATTGCAAGCAATCCACCTGCAAGCCTACCACCAAGCCCTGCAAGACTTTCAGGCACAACACCAAGCTAAACAACAAGCTTTATTGGCACAACAACAGCTCAACCAACAACAAGCATTGTTGGCAAAATAGCAAGTAGACCAACAACAAGCATTACTAGCTCAGCAACAACTTGACCAACAGTAAGCTTCATGGGAACAACAACAGATGGACCAACAGCAAGCGCTATTGGAATAGCAACAGCAAGATCAACAACAAGCGTTGTTGGCACAAATGCAAGCTTACCAACAAGCCCTAAACGCACAACCAAGCTCGCAGCAAACGCCGACCAGTACGCTCCCCACCCATCAAACACCTCCAACACCTCACCACTCATTCATCCCACCCCCCAACCCAAGCAAGGATGTCGCAACATAGATCAAATTGCTTTCGCAGCAGGTGTTGGACTTGCAAGCAGGAAAAACCACAGGGACACCAGGCAACTTGTGCCCTTATCCGTTCGATAGAAGTCTCACCATGGTACCGTTTCCAAAGGGATTAGAGATCCCCAAATTTGATAAGTACAATGGAATGGGCAACCCTGAAAACCACGTCAGGGAATTTCAAGTGCACTGCATGGAAGTCGCATATGATGACACGTATCTAATGCAGCTCTTCCCCTGAAGCCTGACTGGTCCAGCTATGGAATGGTTTTCTCGCCTACCCATGGGCATTAAAACATTCGAGGAAATTGTGGAGGCTTTCCTTAAAAATTACGCATTTAATATGGGTGCGGATGTCAGTTTAGAAGAACTATCTGCACTCAAACAAAGAAGAGGAGAGTTATTTGCATCCTTCTTGCAAAGATGGTGATCCAAGGCCAATCAGAGCAAGTGGGCCATGCCAGAGGAACAACAAGTTTGCACCATCATAGCCAACTTAGATGAAAACTTGGCATTCTACCTAAAAATGCAGTGCATCACATCTTATGATCAACTAATTCCAAAGGCGCTTAACATCGAAAGAGCCCTTACTGCGCGAGGAGGCGCACCTACATTCACTCCACTGCAGGATAACCGCTCGTCCAACAACTAAAATGATAAACCTTGAACATGGTCGAGGAACAAAAATATCACGAACGACAGCATGGTTGATGCTAAGGTAGTCATCAGTGCTCCTAAACAAAATACCCAAAATCATCATCATCCGCAAACTCATAACCACAACAATATGCAGGCTAATGCGGTAGTAGCATAGTCACAACCACCTTCCACTAGCCAAGTCAACAATGTGGGTAATCAAGGAGGACCACCTCCTCGCAACAAGTTTCCCCCCAAGAGGAAGTTCACAGCCCTTGGTGAATCGATTGAGTCTATCATGAAGAAATTGGTCAAAGAAAACCTAATCAAAATTTCTAACTCCGAACAATACACAGAGCCCATGACCAAACCACCATGGTACAACGAGAATCTCCTGTGTGACTTCCACAAAGTTAAAGGACTCACCATCGCCAACTGCATGAGACTCAAGAATATCATCCAAGACCTCATCGAGGATAAGGTCATCAACATCGAGCAGCCGGTCGGAAACCAAGACCTAAAAATCTACACGAATCCGATGCCGAATCATAATCAGGGAAATAACCAAGGGAATAATAAGGGTAAACAAAAGTATGCTAGTGCCAATCTAGTATACGAGGAGATAGTCGGATGTGTCGACGAGTTGGTCACTGTCATAAATATCAAGGGAACCAACAATGACTGTGGAGTCACCACACGAGGTGGAAAAGTTACCATTGTCGGGGCACCTGCTAAGACCCCCATTACCAACACAAAGGTCGTCCCCTATGATTACAATGTAATTGACCAACTGAAGAGAACACCTGCACAAATATCCATCATGCAATTACTAAAAATCTCCGCCGCTCATTGACAGATCCTGGATGAAGCACTAGCTGCCTCTATCATCGCTGCTACCCTTGACACAGAGCAATTTCAGGCTATGGTAGGTAACATCGTTACCCCGAATCTCATCACATTTTCGGACCAAGATTTGCCCCCGCAGCCATCTCATAACCGGGCACTTCACCTCCAAATCCTAGTTCATAAAAAGAAAGTCAAGTGAGTCCCGGTAGATGGTGGTGCAGGTTTTAATATTTGTTCTCTGAAACTTATAAAGAAATTGGGATTCGCCGAGGATTCCATCAATAAAAAAAAAAGTATTACCATAAGAGCATATGATGACCAAGAAAGAGTGTCTCAGGGCACTATCAAGATCCCCATCCAAGTGGGGCCAGCAACCATGGAAACAACTTGTCAAGTTCTTGACCTTGATTTGCCATACAACATCCTCCTAGGACGCCCATGGATACACGGAATGAAAGCAGTGGCCTCAACCTACCATCAGCGCATTAAGTTCTCATATCAAAACAAGGAGGTTACCATATATGGGGATCCCGAACCCTTCGCCTATTGCAAAAACTTGGAAGCCAAGTTTTACAAGATCCCTCAAGTACCTAAAAATGATGAAGGACCATCCACTTCATACATAGACCCAGCTAATCTCGCCTCCACTTTTGCGACAGAGACACCCACCATCCCCAACATATCCGAGATCAAGAACATGATATAGGACAATGGATGTGGTGATTATAGAATGAAGAGAAATGCTTTTGTTGTAGGAGAGTTACCATAATCTCCTAGATCACATGGGCAACCACAATTGACTCAAACACCTATCCGCACTAGAATAGAACCCTCTGGATTCCACAGTTGGGGGGATCTCAGTCAGGAAAATGTGGACGAGGAGGACATCACAAACACTCTATACCAAGATGAAAGACCCACTCCCACCCTACCCATGGAGGAAACAAACAGAGGGTTACAAATGATGTTCAGCATGGGCTATAACAGGAATGAAATCCTAGGAAGAAATAGTGATGGACGGTTGGAGCCCATCATTGTAGAAAGAAGAACGCAGAACCTTGGCCTCGGCTGTACCCCTGAGAGTATAACTGTGCATGGCAGAAGTGTTCCTAATAGGGCAGTCAGGTCCTCTCCTCGGGTCTCGACAACTAATCTTAGATTACCCATGTCCACAGGCCTACCTCTCGATAACTTCACATTTGACATAACTGACGTTTGTAGTAGGAGTGACGATGATGACACCATAGGTGGCCTACCTAGGCTCTTTGAAGATTCCACCTTACTGATGATTAGTGTCTCACCCGCTGAGCCAATCCAACAAACCCACCAAATCCACTTAGTATACCCCCAACTCATCGATCACGACCAACGGGGACCGCCGATTCTAGACTCATTCGAAAATGATGAGGCTCTCTCGGAATTCATGGGACTAAGGGATACTGTTCCATGTGGAGATCACAAGGTAGGATTTGATATCACTCTAGACACACAAGCATACTATGGGGAGACGATTGAATCCTTCAGTCGCAAAAGAAAAAGATCGAGAATAAGCTCAGAGTTATTGAGTGAAAACCACACTGTGGCACTCTCTAACCATAAAATAGTAAAAATAAAGGACGCATCCAATGGAGAAAACCTCTCTGAGGCACCAGAGGATGAAGGATTCAATCTTCCCCCTACTGCTCTACACCAGGAGAAGTCAACAGTATTGGCAGAACAGTGCAACCCGGTCAACTTAGGAATAGAATCAGAACCACAAATTACCTTCTATGCAGAATCCCTCCTAGAAGAAGAACAAAAACTACTGGCAGCTTTCCTAAAGGAGAGAAAGGTAAATTTTGCATGGACCTATGCAGACATGCCAGGCCTGGATCCTGAAGTAGTAGTGCATCATTTGGCCGTTCGCCCCAGAGCAAAACCAGTCAGACAGAAGCTAAGGAAGATGCACCCACAAATAGCCTTGCTTGTAAAGATTGAGCTACAGAAACTTCTGGATGTTGGCTTCATACGCCCGATTGACTATCCAGAATGGGTATCTAACCTCGTACCAGTCTCAAAACCAAAAGGGGGCATCCGCATCTGCACTGATTTCAGAGACCTAAACAAAGCATGTCCTAAGGATGACTTTCCACTACCCAACATTGACATGATAGTGGATATGACGGCCGGACATGAGATGGTTTCCCTAATGGATGGTTTCTCGGGGTACAATCAGATATTGATCGCAAAAGAAAACCAACACAAGACAGCATTCACATGTCCTTGGGGCACCTACTGCTGGAATGTAATGCCATTTGGGTTGAAGAATGCAGGAGCTACCTACCAAAGAGCCATGACATTAATCTTCCATGACATGATCCACAAAACAGTCGAAGATTATGTAGATGACATACTTGCTAAATCAAAGAAGAGAGAAGACCATATAGCAACTCTAAGTGCTATCTTTGATAGGCTCAAACAATATAAGGTTAGACTCAACCCGAAGAAGTGTGTCTTTGGGGTACAATCAGGGAAGCTGCTAGGATACATAGTTTCAATGAGAGGGATAGAGGTAGACTGTGCAAAGGTAAAAGAAATCCTTGAAATGAAACCACCAAGAACGTTGAAACAACTAAGAGGATTGCAAGGAAGACTCCAGTCCATCCAAAGATTCATAGCACAATTGGCAGATAAATAGATTGCCTATTCACACCTACTTCACAAGGGAGTAGCTTTCAGATGGGATGACAAATGCGAGCAAGCATTCAACAAAATAAAAGAATATCTACTTACACCACCTATATTGATGCCACCAGTTGTGGGGAAATCATTAATCCTATATATCTCTGCAACAACAACCGCCCTGGGGGCCCTTTTAGCCCAACATGATGAAAAGGGAACCGAGCAGGCTATATACTACATCAGCAGAACAATGGTGGGACATGAGCTCAATTACACGTCAATAGAGAAAGCTTGCCTAGCATTGGTATTTGCGGCTCAGAAATTCAGACACTACATGCTAGCACACCAAATCAAGTTGATTGCCAAAATAGACCCTCTAAAGTACCTATTGACAAAAGCAGCACTTACAGGTAGAATGGCTAAGTGGGTAATGATATTATCTGAACATGATATCGAGTATGTAGAACGAAAAGCCATAAAAAGGCAAGTTATTGTGGATCAGCTGGCAGAAGCTCCCCTCTACACAGATAATCCACTCATATCAGAATTCCCAGATGAGTCCCTTTTTAACCTTGGTGCAGCAGACCACTGGAAGTTATACTTTGATGGCTCTCACACAAAACATGGGTCAGGAGCTGGTGTGTTTTTCATCATGCCGCAAGGAGACTGCATACCTAGATCATACAAGCTGGCATTCCCTTGTACGAACAATATAGCAGAATATGAGGCTTTGACCATAGGACTCAAGATTGCAGCACAATGGCAAATCATGGCACTAAAAGTCTATGGCGACTCGCAACTTATCATCAACCAAGTCAACGGCGAATACCAAACCAAGGATGATAAGCTCACACCATACAAGAAGGTGGTAGAAAGCCTCAAGGAATCTTTCATCGACATTACCTTTTAGCAGATACCAAGGACAAACAACAGAGTGGTTGATGCAATGGTGACAATTGGATCCTTACTCGACATCCCTCGTAACGTCTCGAAACATGAATTCCTCGTAGAGCAGCTTCTCGTACCCAAATTTGAGGTACCAGAGTCAGAATACGCATGTGAACTCGTTGGTCCTGGTGATCTTTGGTATCATGATATATACACCTACCTAAAGTTAGGAATCCTCCCCACTAACATCACCCCGAACCTAAAACACACTTTCATCAAAAGAACTTCACGATTCGTCATCCTAGGAGAGACCCTCTTCCGTAGGAGTACCGATGGAACCCTGTTACGTTGTTTAAAACCCGAGGAAGCCCTGACTGCTCTAACTGAGGTACACAATGGCATGTGTGGGTCACACTCAAGTGGTATGACCTTGGCTAAAATTTTTCTAACAACAGGGTACTACTAGCCGATGATGGAAAAAGAGGCACACAATTTTGTCAAAAAATGCTTGCAATGCCAACAGCATGGAGATCTTATTCATGCACCAGCTCAAGAACTGCATCCTATTGTTACACCTTGGCCCTTTTCACAATGGGGGCTTGATCTCATTGGTAAAATATCACCCACCTCATCCAATGGCCATAAATTCATTATCACCGCCACCGAATACTTCACTAAGTGGGTCGAAGCAATTCCCATGACCTACATCACCGGAAAGCAGATATCCAAGTTTATCCTGAATTACCTCATTTGTCGGTACGGTGTCCCCCAATCCATTGTCTCTGATAATGGGACACCCTTCAAGAATCAGGATGTCCGTGACTTGTGTGAAAAATTCAAAATCAAGCATCGCTTTTCCACTCCATATTATCCACAAGGCAATGGCCAAGCAGAAGCTACAAATAAAACCATTTTGAAAATCCTCAAGAAAACAGTCAATGACTCTGGTCGTGACTGGCATCTGCAGTTAAATCATGCCTTATGGGCCTACCGCACCAGCATCCGCACGCCAACACGCACCACCCCATTCTCTCTAGTCTATGGATCAGAGGCCATACTCCCCATTGAGATCGAGCTCCCCTCACTAAGGATATCACTCCAAAACCTTATCACAGATGAGGAATAGAGGGTCACAAGACTCAATGAGCTAGAATTACTAGATGAAAGGTGCATGGATGCCCTTAATCATCTACAAGTGTACCAGAATCGCCTAAAAAGGAGCTACAACAAGAAGATCAGACAACACACTTTCCAAGTTGGTGACCACATGCTGAAAGAAAACCAAAAGAACGTGCCAAATCCAGATACAAAGGGAAAATTTGAGCCCAACTGGCTGGGACCTTTCATCATCACTGCAAGTTACACATCAGGGGCATATCAACTAGCAACACCAGAAGGCGAGCCTCTGCAAGAGCCTCTGAATAGCTCTCATCTCAAAAAGTTTTATGCCTAAACATTGCAAGGTATAGAACCAGAAAATACAAAAACAATCAGAAAAAGTCCTGAAAAAATGGTTACCTCGATGAAAACCTAGCAAACAGGCATCTTGGTGACAACAAAAAAAAAATCAAAAGATCAAAAAGTCCAAAAAAAAATCAAAAAAGGATTGAAAACAGTAAAGAAAAAAAATCGTCCTCTAGTGAAAACCACTTCGGTGGCGCTTTGGGAAAATACCTTGGTGAAAACCTGGCAAACAGGCATCAAGTGTAAATAAAGTACCTTCCCCATCTATCAGGATCTGCACAACTCATCCACTCCATCGCATTCAACTTATCTGCTCGCATCCATACCATAGCCTGCATTGGTATCTGTACTATATTCCACCATTGGAACTACTTGGCATTTCAAAGGTCAGTCTGTCCCGTCTTTATCGAAGTAGTCTATCGCACCACACTGGGGGCACGTTCTCGCAACATCAGATCGGATTCATGTATATTCTCGTGATCTTTTTCAAAATTCATCAAAAATTCCAAAAACATTCAGAAAAACTCATCAAAAAATTCCAAAAACATTCAGAAAACTCATTCAAAATTCCAAAAACATTCAGAAAAATCATAAAAAATTCGAAAACATGTCAAAATATCAGAAAATCTTCAAAAATTTCATCATTAAGTCTTTTCAGTTTTTTCTACCTTGTCGAACTACGTCGTCTCTGAGCTTGAACGTAGGCAAGGTTGATCTTTGATCATCCCCCGAGACGGTTGGGTCAGTCCTTTAGGTGTCCGTCGCATTGGCAATCCGTTTGCCCATCTAGTCTACATCTTAAGTCAGTCCTTTAGGCAATAAAATGGCAATCCATTTGTCCATATTATCATCAATTCAGTCCACCACCAGTCGAACTACGTGGTCTCTGCGTATATAACGTAGGCAAGGCTAATTTATGGATCACCTCCCGAGACCCCTAGGATATGTCTTTAAGTTAGTTTGTTCATTGTAAAATCTTGAAAATACCAAAAACAGCCTCAAAACATTTGAAAAAAACCAAAATGGTGCATCCATTTCATCTCGCTTTCACTCGTGATTGTCATCACTCATAATAAATCATCGTCGCTTTCACCCTTTTGTGAGTTAGTCAGAAGCAAGTTTAGTAGGTTCTAAAGTGAACGCCTAATCGTCAAAGTCTCGAAGGTCTAAGTCAGTAAGTTAGCAAGTTGGTCAACTCGGAGTATCAATAGCTTATCAGCCAATCAGCCTCACCAAAACCCTGATCACTACATGTCCTAGGATGAAGCTTTCCCACAATGGACATAAGCATCAGGTACCCCATAGTAGTTTAGTCTTGGCTAGCAATACGAAGAACATCAGCTTGTTTGTTTACTTTATTTTAGTCTTTTAGACTTATCTTATTTTGCGCTCATTCCAAGGACCTCTCGATGATGCCTAAACAAAACAGGTTTAGAGAGAAAGGAATGGGGCAACAATCATTATCTTTTTATCTACAGTGCTTGTTGGATATTCTTGTAAAATAACTTTGTCACGCATACTTTGTTTTGTTTGTAGGAAGGATGTTTTAGGTATCTTGTTGACCACATAAGAAGGCTTTCCTTTTTATGTTTTGGCCCGAGATGTCTAGAATATCTTAACTACATTCCGAATAAGGTTATGTTTGTCAAGTGTGAACAAGAGTACTCCTATCTGATTGTCGAGTCAAAGTCCATCACACTAGGCGCAACGCCATCCTGGTTCTTAATACCTTGATGCATCGCACCTACGTGTGTTATCAAACATAAAGAAAGGTATGCTCTTTTCCCATCCCTAGATAAGCAACACATCATCATCATTCATCGTCATATCCAATAAAGTCTCGATGACTAGGAGACTTGTTGGACTTCTTCATCTTCTTGAATTTAAGGGTTCATCCCTCTCATTCTTCTATCTTCTTTCACGCTAACAATGCATCCATCTTGCATCCGTATTCTCATTCTACATAATCATGTCATACCATCATATCAGGACAACATCATCCATCTCATCCATCTCACATGCATTGCATAATCATTTAACATGCTTAAAATAATATATATTTGTTATTCTAAGCATCTTCCGAACATCTCATTTACATCATCATTACCATCCATACATCCATTTTGAACCTCTTTGTCACGAGATCCACCTCAAATTGTATCTTTTCGCTCATCTCTCGAGGGGGCAATGTACTAATGTACTTATTTTCCACTGGGGCATCCGAAAAAAACCAAAGAATTTTTAATTTCGATGTCGGCAACATCATTCTTTGAACCAATGCAACAAGTACATTGCTTCAAAGAGGGGCAAAATGTAGACATCCAAAAATAACATTATGCATTCCACTGTAACTAACATCATGCATTCGTTTCTTCTACTAATCAATTAAAGCAATTTATTGATTTAATCCTAAGGTTCATCAAGCTTAATTAAATAAATCAAATTATTTAATTAAGTTCCTAAGGTTCTTCTTATTTGATTTAATAAATCAAACTGATTTAAAATCAAATATCAAATCCCTAAAATCCCCAAGTTAATTAATCTAAATTTAATTAACTTTTAATCACAATTACCATTCTCTAGCTTTTGACTCAACTAGAGTCAAACCTAAACTCCTAACTAACCCACCCACTTGCATCAATAAATAAATTTATTGATTTATTAAAAAGAGTTATTTTCCCTCAATAACTCTCATCTTTGACTTTTTGAACAAAGATTATTCCCCCCAAAACCCTCAACAACATGCATTTATTGACATTTTTCAAATTTGAATGGGCACATTGGCCAAAACTTGCACAAGCTTTGACCAATCCCATCATGCCAAGTGTCTCTATTCTATTGGAGGGGATTTAGTCCCACATTGGCTAAACTTGGCCTCTCTTCTCTCAACTTCTTCTATAAAAGCAATGCATCTTCTCTCATTTTACAACACATTCTGAATGCATCTACACTATAGGCAACTTGAGCTCATAGCAACTCATTGTCTATTGGCTTGGAAAGGGATTGGGAAAGGGCTCTCTCACATTTTCATGGAGGGCACCAATCCAACATAGAATAGGTTTTATTCATTTTCTCTAATGCATGCTTGTCTTAGTTTTTATTATCATGGTTTGGAGATTATGTTTTACATCATTCTATGAGGATGGTTGAACTTATACAAACAATGTGTAAGATTTCACCATCCTACAAATACCAAATAAAGGATGACAAGCTAACACCATACAAGAAACCAGTGGAGAGCCTCAAAGAATACTTTATTGATGTCACCTTTGAGTACATACCAAGAGCTAAAAAGAGGGTAGTAGCTGCTATGGCCACAATCGGATCACTCCTGGAAATCACACACAATTTTTGAAAGCAAGAATTCCTCATAGAGAAGCTTCTCATACTAGCATTTGACGTACACAGTCTAAATTCGTGTGTGAACTCTTTGGTCCCAATTATCCCTGGTACCATGACATATACACCTACTTGAGAATAGGAGTCTTTCTCACTAATATAACCCCAAACCTTAAATGATATTTTGTCAAAAATTCTTCACATTTCATCATCCTAGGAGAAACCCTCTACCATAGGAGCATCAAAGAGACCCTATTGCATTTCCTAAATACTAAGGAATTTCCTTGAATTCTTTAACCAAGGCACACAATGAAATTTTTGGTTCACACGCGAGCAGTATGACTTTGGCTAAGAAATTGTTGAGACCAGATATTATTGGCCCGCAATGGAAAGGGATTGGTGCAGGAGCACCTAGGCTAACCTCCATGTTTTGTCATTTTTGGCTTGTATCTAACCTTAGCCAAGTTAAAGTATTTGAGTTTTTGCTTTAGACCTGAGATGGTCTTGGTTTTGTTTGGGTTAGGTGACCTTAGTCCTTAGGACTAAGGTCACACTATTTGCCTTTGTTAGTATGTTAGGTTTCTTTATGTTTGTTGTCTAGGGGAGATTAGGAGTCTTTAAGTTGTTCTAAATACTTAATGAGGTTGTAAAGATGCCTTAAGGCCATTCAATTTGTTGGTTCCTTGAGATCTTGAGGGAATGGTGGTCCTAAGAAATAGGCTAAAGGCATGACGGAAGATGCCAAATGTTATAAGGCAGTTTGCATAGGTTGTTGCATGCAATCCGGTTGCCTTTGGATTCCCTTGGGAATAGGAAGTGGAGGAGTTCGACCAACTAGCCTAGAATCATGGAGTGGGCATCCATTATGACCCAAGACTCGTATCTTTGTGAAAGGAGTATCTTTTGTAAGGAGTTAGAAGTTTTTTGCAATTTTTGTGTTTTCTTGTTGATACCGAGTGTTATTGAGTGGATAAGACTGTGGATGGATCGAATGTACTGAATTAGTGATAGTATTGTGTTCATAGAGTAGATACAAGTCATTTCCATTTGATAGACAAGCTAGTTTAGATTAGATAGTGTTAGTTGAGTCATTTTGTGTTAGAGCTCCTACTGGTCCTGTCCTGACCAGTCGGTGCTCTCATGGCTCCCCCATGATCTCTAACCTTGGGAAACACCTAAGGATGGGTGGAATGTTAGGGGAGTTAGTAGTGTATATAATGGTAGATTTAGGAAGCATGATAGAAAGGGAGAAGCATCTCTTAGCCACTGATCTCTAGGCGAGCAGGTGGAGCTCAGTTAGAGAGCTAGAGGAGAAGCATTAAGGGTTTCTTGCAGGGGAATGAAGCACAGTATGGCCAAGTACTATCCCAGGTGGATAGGGATAGGTCTTGTTGTGATAGGAGGTTTGGGATCTTGCAAAGTCATTTGAGTGGGGTTTGAATCAGAAAACTAGTGAATTCCTAGACATTAGGCCTACAAACCCTACATACCCTAGGTTATAGGAATCCTCTGTATTGATGCTGTCAGAATAGGAGACCAATAGAGTGATTTAAAACTTCCAAAAGGGTACTAGAATATGCTTTTAGAATTCTAGGGTCTTTGGAAGAATTTTGCAAGAAATAGCAAAAAGGGACTGGTAAGGATTACTAGAATTAGGCTTAATTGAAGTCTTCAAATGATGAAACCTTGAGCCCGGTCATGACAGAGCTAAAGAACCTCCTAAAAGGGATCAAATTGGCAAAGGTATGATGGTACTCAGCAAGCTAGACACCCCTACAATGAAGAGTGATGGATAATGAAGATTTTGGAGAAGAAGACACTTAGAGTTCTCTAAGTGAGGAAGGAAATTGAGAAGGAAATTGAACTTATCACATGGTGTTTGTCCTCCAAGGTGAAGCACAAAGGGAGAGCTCTTAGAACAGAGTTAAGATTGGACTTAGTTAATCATCTAAGCCAATTAGGACCTAGAGGAGACTAGGTTCCTAGAAGAGACAAGCTAGGTCTCTTAGCAAGGTGCAAGCAAACCGAGGAGCTCATACATCATATTGGTATCAGAGCTTGAATTGATCAGGCGTGTGGTGGATGTTGTAGCCTATTGAATCAGTGGGAGAGAATACACTAGAGAGAGGCACAACCATGGTGACTAATGCTGAATTAGCCAAGAAGGTAGAGGAACAAGAAGAGGACAACAAGTCCCTCAGAGAAAGGTTGGTTCGAATGGAGCAACTCTTGGATGAAGTCCAAGAAACAACAGACAGAGTAAAAGACAAAGTAGATCAGAAGGAAGAAAAAGAAGCAAGGGAAAAGGAAATAGAGTTGGAGGAGGAAGCTCCAACCCCTGACCTTGTGATTCCTAAAGAACCTTTCTTAAAGGCACTAAAAGCATTGATTGGCAAAGCTTTGGAAGGTGTGCCACTATTTAGTTGACGAATGGATCCAGATTCAGATGTGGATTGGATAGATAGCATAGAGAACCATTTTGAGTGTGATGGTATCTTAGAGGCACAAAAAGTTACGGTGGCCAAGTCTAGACTAAGAGGTTCAGCTCTTACTTAGTGGAAGTTTGTGCAAAACGAAAGAGAGAAGGACGGAAAAGGTCCTATAGTTACTTGGAAAGGTATGGTGAACAAAGTGAAGTAGACCTACCTTCCTGATGATTATGAAGTGAAATTGCATAGAAGGAGACACAATCTGAGACAAAAAGATTTAGATGTCCAAGCCTACACCGAGGAATTTCAAAAGCTATGTTTAAGATCAAGGGTAGTAGAAGATAAGAGCATTAAGGTTGCAAGGTATTTGAATGGTCTCAACTGGTCTATTCAAGAAGACATGATTTTAGTGAACTTCAAAACCATTCGCCAATGCTATCAAATGGCCCTGAAGATAGAAGAGAAAAGCAAAAGGAAGCAGGAGCAAACCTCCAAAAGTAGAGGTAAAGGAAAAGATAATAGAGGACAAAGAAGTGGTTATGGTGGAAGAAGTTCTGAAACAAAAACTCAAGGAGACATAAAATACAGTGAGCAGCAAGAAGGAAGCTCAAGTAGAGGTGGTAGAGGAAGGATTTCTAACTCTAAATCTAAAGAAAGAAGTGGTGGACGAGGAGGAAGAGGCAACTACTTTGCCAACATGAAATGTTACCATTGCAATCAAATGGGACACCCAACCTATAGATGTCTAGAGAAAGGTAGTTCTTCACATGGTGGTGACAAGAGAACTAACCTAGTTCATGAAGAATCTAGTGCAGCTGACAAACATTCTAAGGTTCCACTAAATTCTAAGGAAGGAGAGAACCTCATGATGAGGAGAACTTTGATCAAGGAGCTGGTGAAGGAGGAGCCAAGCCAAAGGAGGTCTTTGTTTAGGATAAAGTGAAAAATGATGGGGAAGGTATGTAGAGTCATCATAGACTCAGGTTCTATTGACAATATTGTGTCAGAGGAAGCAATCAACAAGGTGAAGTTGACAAGGATACCCCACACCAATCCTTACAAGGTCACTTGGCTCAATAAAGGCCAACATGTGTTAGTGAATGATCAAGCATGGGTGGAGTTCTCTATTGGGAGTTATAAAGACAAAGTCTTGTGTGATGTGCTACCTATGGATGCATGTCACTTGCTCCTAGGTAGACCATGGCAATTTGACCGTCAAGCCATACATGATGGAGGAAGGAATTCATATTCTTTCAAGAAGGACAATGTGACTTTCAAAATTCAGCCACTGTTAGAAGATGCTGAGGTGAAGACAACAGGTTCAAATGTTCTTGTGGTGAGTGAAAAGGAGTTCTTAGAAGCTTTGGAAGAAGGTGAAGGAGTTGGTTATGCATTGGTGCTAAGACCAAGAGAAAGAGATGAAAGTAAGGTGACCAAGAAGATAGAGTTACCAAAGGAGATTCAAGACATTCTGCAGACTTACCAAGGTGTAGTGAGTGATGGACAACCATCAACTTTACCCCCTAAAAGAGCCATAAGTGATAGGATAGACCTTATCCCAAGAGCTACCCTTCCCAATAAGGCAGCTTACAAAATGAGCCCTCAACAAAATGAGGAAATTGCTAGGCAAATCAAGAACTTCTAAACCAAGGTCTCATCAAAAAGAGTATTAGTCCATGTGCCGTACCCACTATCCTAGCACCTAAGAAAGGAGGAGATTGGAGGCTTTGTACTGATTCAAGAGCCATTAATAGGATTACCATAAGGTATAGGTTCCCTATCCCTAGGATTGAAGACCTAATGGATTGTCTAGGTGGAGCTAAGTATTATAGCAAGATAGACTTGAAGAGTGGCTGTCACCAAATAAGAATACATGAGGGAGATGAGTGGAAAACAACCTTCAAAACTAATGAGGGTCTATATGAGTGGCTTGTCATGCCATTTGGATTATCCAATGCCCCCTCCACATTCATGAGGCTCATGAATGAAGTCCTCAAAGACTACATTGGAAAATTTGTAGTGGTATATCTTGATGATATACTAATCTATAGCCAAACAAGAGAAGAGCATCTCAAACACCTAGAGCTAGTTTCCAAGAAGCTACAGGAAGAGGAGCTGATGATCAATTTGGAGAAGTGTGAGTTCATCAAGATAGAGTTGGTGTACCTTGGGTTTGTGCTATCTCAGGGAAATCTGAAAATGGATGAAAGCAAAGTGGAGGCTATCATGAATTGGCATACTCCAAGGACAACAACTGAGGTAACAAGTTTTCACGGTCTTGCTCAATACTATAGGAAGTTCATAAGGCATTTTAGTGCAATTTGTGCTCCTATGTTGGATACTATTAAGGGAGGCATGAAGACCAAAGTTGTATGGAATGAGCATGCTAACAAGAGCTTTGAGTTGCTGAAGGAAAGGATATCTACCCAACTTGTTTTGGTGTTGCCAAGTTTTGAGAAGCTTTTCACCATTGAGTGTGATGCTAGCAATGTGGCAATTGGAGCTATTCTAAGCCAAGAGGGCAGACCGGTGGCTTTTCATTCTGAAAAGTTGAGTGAAGCCAAAAAGAAGTACTCTTCTTATGACCTTGAGCTGTATGCATTGGTTCAAGCTCTAAGGAAATGGAGGCACTACTTGCTTCCCAAAGAATTCATTGTATATTCAGACAATCAAGCACTTACTTTCCTGAATTCTCAAGAAAAGTTGAGCCACAAACACATGAAGTGGGTTGAGTATTTACAGGTTTACACCTTCAATATCAAGCACAAGAAAGATGTTCTCAACAAAGTAGCAGATGCATTGTCAAGAAGAGCTCTCACAATTTAGGAAATACAGTTGAAGAGCATGGGAATAGACCACTTCAAGGATCTATATGCTGATCATGAAGATTTTGTAGATGTTTATAAGGTATGTGTTGAATACAAGAACCATTTTCATAGTAAATATGTTGAGTATACTTTGCAAAGTGGTCTATTGTTTAAAGGAAATCAATTATGTGTTCCTAAAGGTTCCATTAGAGAGAATTTGATACAAGAAAAGCATAATGGTGCTTTGAGTGGTCACTTTGGGATCACTAAAACTCAAGAACTTGTTCAAAGGTTCTATTTTTGGCCTAAGATCAATCTTGATGTTAGGAGGTATGTGGAAAGTTGTGTAGTATGTCAAAAGGCCAAGGGCACTTCTTAAAATGCAGGCCTTTACCAACCACTGTCTATTCCTACTAGGCCATGGGAATGCTTGAGTATGGATTTTGTAGTTGGATTACCCAAGACAAGACAAGGCATGGATAGTGTTTATGTAGTTGTAGACAGATTCAGCAAGATGGCTCACTTTGTGCCATGTAAGACAACCAATGATGCCAGCCAAATAGCTTCTCTTTTCTTCAAGGAGATAGTAAGAATCCATGGGTTACCGATCAACATTGTTTCAGACAGAGACACTAAATTTATGAGTCGCTTTTGGAAGACTCTTTGGCAAAGGTTAGGCACTAACTTGTCCTTTGGATCAGCCTACCATCCCCAAACTGATGGTCAGACCGAGTTTGTTAATAGGAGCCATGGGAATCTATTGAGATGCTTGACAAAGGAGTATGGGAAACAATGGGATCAGTTGATTGGGCAAGTTGAATATACCTACAATGATACTGTAAACATATCCACAGGGAAGAGCCCCTTTGAAACTGTGTATGGCCTACATCCTAGAGGAGTGTATGAGTTGAGAAACTTGAAGGATGGAGTGAAAGGAAGTGGATATGCTGATGACTTTGCCTATGCAATGCAAGAGATACATGATACAGTGAGGAAGACATTGACAGAGAACACCCTAAAACATAAAACAAAGGTGCATGAGCATAGGAGGACAGTACAGTTTAATGTGGGTGACATGGTTATGGTGCATCTAAACAAGTCAAGACTTCAAAAGGGAGTCCCTCACAAGTTGCAAATGAGGAGGATAGGTCCTTGCCCTATCTTAGTAAAGTATGGTGAAAATGCATTTAAAGTGGAGCTACCAGATGACAGTGGACTGTCCCCTATTTTCAATATTGCAAACTTAGTCCATTACAAAGGACCACAGCCAGACATGGATCAGAACCTTCATGAAGTGATCAGGGATGTGGAAGATCTACAATTACCTACTACTACAGTCTTAGGACCTGACAGTATACTGGACACTAGGGTCTACAAGAAGACTAGAACCAAGGAATACAAAGAGCACTTGATCAAGAAATAGGGTCAAGCTGATGTTGATGCAGTATGGATAAAGGAAGCTGAGTTCAAGAAGATGGGGATTGATCCAAGCCTCATCAATCCAAGGGTGGATTGAACTTTCTATTTTGGGGAGGATGGTCCAAGAGAACCTAGGCTAACCTCCATGTTTTGTCATTTTTGGCTTGTATCTAACCTTAGCCAAGTTAGAGTATTTGAGTTTTTGCTTTAGACCTTAGATGGTCTTGCTTTTGTTTGAGTTAGGTGACCTTAGTCCTTAGGACTAAGGTCACACTATTTGACTTTGTTAGTATGTTAGGATTTATGTTTGTTGTCTAGGGGAGATTAGGAGTCTTTAAGTTGTTCTAAATACTTAATGAGGTTGTAAAGATGCCTTAAGGCCATTCAATGTGTTGGTTCCTTGAGATCTTCAGGGAATGGTGGTCCTAAGAAATAGGCTAAAGGCATGAAGGAAGATGCCAAATGTTATAAGGTAGTTTGCATAGGTCATTGCATGCAATCCGGTTGCCTTTGGATTCCCTTGGGAATAGGAAGTGGAGGAGTTCGACCAACTAGCCTAGAATCATGGAGTGGGCATCCATTATGACCCAAGACTCGTATCTTTATGAAAGGAGTATCTTTTGTAAGGAGTTAGAAGTTTTTGTAATGAAGCTTTTGTGAATGAAAGAAGGGAATTCTATAATTTCTGTGTTTTCTTCTTGATACCGAGTGTTATTGAGTTGATGTGACTGTGGATGGATTGAATTTACTGAATTAGTGATAGTATTGTGTTCATAGAGTAGATACCAGTCATTTCCATTTGATAGACAAGCTAGTTTAGATTAGATAGTGTTAGTTGAGTCATTTTGTGTTAGAGGACCTACTGGTCCTATCCTGACCAGTCGGTGCTCTCATGGCTCCCCCATGATCTCTAACCTTGGGAAACACCTAAGGATGGGTGGCATGTTAGGGGATTCGGTAGTGTATATAATGGTAGAGTTAGGAAGCATGAAAGAAAGGGAGAAGCTTCTCTTAGCCACTGATCTCTAGGCGAGCAGGTGGAGCCCGGTTAGAGAGCTAGAGGAGAAGCATTAAGGGTTTCTTGCAGGGGAACAAAGTACAGTACGACCAAGTACTATCCCAGGTGGGATAGGGATAGGTCTTGTTGTGATAGGAGGTTTGGGATCTTACAAAGTCATTTGAGTGGGGTTTGAATCAGAAAACTAGTGAATTCCTAGACATTAGGCCTACAAACCCTACATACCCTAGGTTATAGGAATCCTCTGTACAGACATTGTCAGACTAGGAGACCAATAGAGTGATTTAAAACTTCCAAAAGGGTACTAGAATATGCTTTTAGAATTCTAGGGTCTTTGGAAGAATTTTGCAAGAAATAGCAAAAAGGGACTGGTAAGGATTACTAGAATTAGGCTTAATTGAAGTCTTCAAATGATGAAACCTTGAGCCCGGTCATGACAGAGCTAAAGAACCTCCTAAAAGGGATCAAATTTGCAAAGGTATGATGGTACTCAACAAGCTAGAAACCCCTGCAATGAAGAGTGATGGATAATGAAGATTTTGGATAAGAAGACACTTAGAGTTCTCTAAGTGAGGAAGGAAATTGAGAAGGAAATTCAACTTATCACATGGTGTTTGTCCTCCAAGGTAAAGCACAAAGGGAGAGCTCTTAGAATAGAGCTAAGATTGGACTTAGTTAATCATCTAAGCCAATCAGGACCTAGAGGAGACTAGGTTCCTAGAAGAGACAAGCTAGGTCTCTTAGCAAGGTGCAAGCAAATTGAGGAGCTCATACATAAGGGATGCACATGAATTTGTCATAAGATTTTGCAGTGTTAGCAACAATGGGACCTCATCCATGCAATAGCCCAGGAGCTTCATCCCATTATTACACCTTGGCCCTTTTCATAGTGGGGGCTCAATCTCATCGATAAAATCACCCCCACCTCATCTAATGGCCATAAATTCATCATCATCGCCATAAAGTACTTCACAAATTGGGTCGAAGCCATTCCCATGACCTACATAACTAGAAATAAAATATCTAAGTTCATCCTCAAATACCTTATTTGTCGATATGTTGTCCCTTAGGACATTATCTTAGATAATAGGACACCTTACAAAAATCAAGGTGTTCGTGACCTTTACCAATAATTCAACATCCAACATCGCTTTTGCATTTCGTATTATCCCCAAGGCAATGACTAAGTAGAAGCCACCGATAATACCATCTTGAAAATCCTTAAGAAAACAATCAATGATGTTGGTCGTAACTAGCATTTGTAGCTAAATCCCTCCTTATGTACCTAATGCACAAGAATTCACACACCAATAGGTGCAACCCTGTACTCCCTGGTCTAGGAATCAAAAGCTATTCTCCCCGTTGAGATTGAGCTCCCATCTCTGAGGATATCACTGCAAAATCTCATTATAGATGAAGAATACCAAGTCTCATGACTTAATGAGCTAGAGCTACTCGATTAATGGCGTATGGATTCCCTAAACCGTCTATAGCTATATCAAAATTGAATCAAGTGGATTTATAACAAGAAAATCAGGAGGTGGACATTCCAAGTCGACGAGCTAGTACTGAAGGAGAATCAAAAGAATGTGCCAAATTCAAATAGTAAGGGGAATTTGAACCCAACTGGTTGAGACCTTTCATCATCAATACAAGCTAGAATTCAGGGGCATATCAGTTATCAACATCGAAAGGAGAACCTTTGTAGGAGCCTGTGAACAACTCCCATCTTACAAAAAAAATGTGTGATATGTTAACGGTAAAACAAAAAATACAAAAAAAAAATATTAAAAATCCAAAAAAAAATAGAAAAAAGATTAAAAATAGTAAAAAAAAAATTGCCCTCTAGTGAAAACCATTTCGGTGGTGCTTTGGACAAGTACCTTGGTGAAAACCTGGTAAACAGGTGCCAAGCATAAATAAAGCACTCCCCATCCACCAGGATCTTCATGGCTTATTTTGCACACTCGCCTAACCATTACATCTTACCATTCATCCATCATTAATCTTCTATCCATCCATTCGTTCACATCCATAGTTTGATTTTGTGTTTGTATCATATTACACCCCAGCACTACTTGACATATTCCTAAGGTCAGTTTGTCCTACTTGTATCGAAGTAGTCTATCATACCACGTTGGGTGCATGTTCCTATATAAACATCGAATCATATTTGTGTATATTCTTGTGATCTTCCTTAAAATAAAAAATCCAAAAACATTCAAAAAATCCATGAAAAAAAATAAAAAAAATTCAAAATATCCATCAAAAATCCAAAAACATTCAAATCATTCAAAATCCAAAAACATGTCAAAATCCAAAAAGTAAAAAACAAAAAAAAAAGAGTTATCTTGTCGAACTACATCATCTCTGAACTTGAACGTAGGCAAGGTTGATCTTTGATCATGCCACGAGACACCCTAGGTCAGTCATTTAGGGGTTCATCATAATAAGCTAGAAATTCATCATTTGTTTATATCTTCATCTTGTAAATTGGTCAAGTCGTCAGTCGAACTACATGGTCTATGTGTGTATAATGTAGGAAAGGCTAATCTATTGATCAGATCCTGAGACCCCTAGGATAGGTCTTTAGGTTCAATTCTTGGTCAAAATCTAAAAAATACAATTTTTTTTTTTTTAAACGCGCAAAATCAAAACAACCTCAAAACATTTTAAAAACACCAAAAACATCCAAATATTTGAAAAAACCCACAATAGTTTACCCATCTCATCTCGCTCTCACTCGAAATAATCATCATTCATAATAAATCACCATAGTTTGCACCCTTTGGCAAAACAATCAGAAGCAAGTCTAGCAGGTTTAAAGGTAAATGCTCAATTGTCAAAGTCTCAAGTCTAGGTCAGTAAATCAACAAGTTAATCAACTCTTGGTATCAATAGCTTATCATCTAGTCAATCGCATATCACCTAATCACAACATGTCAGGTAAGATGCATCCTTCCTACAATTTACATCAACATCAGAAATCACTGTAGTTTAGTCTTGGGTAGCGGTATGAAGAACATTAGCTTATTTCTTTAATTTATCTTTGTCTTTTTGACTTATCTTATTTTGCGCTCATTCCAATGACCTCTCAATGATGCCTAATCAAAATGGCTAGAGAGAAAGGAATGGGGAAACAATCATTATTTTTTATCTACTATTCTTGTTGGATTTTCTTGTAATATAACTTGGTTATGTGTCCTTTGTTTGGTTTGTAGGGAAGGTGTTTTAGATTTCTTGTTGACCAGATAGGAAGGCATGATTTTCTATTTTGGTTTGAGATGTTTAGAATATTTGAGATGCATTCTGAATAAGGTTTTGTATGTCAAGTGTGAACAAGAGTACTCCTATTTTATTTTCAAGTCAAAGTCCATCACACTAGGTGCAATTTCATCCTAGTTATTTATACCTTGATGCATCGTACTGATGTGTGTTAATCTAATTATCCATACATCTATCTTGATACATAGAGATACTTAGACTAATAGATTTATATGATAACGATGATGCATATGAGATCACATAAGAGGCTATAAATAAGACACATAGGGATCACTAGGTATCAATCGTGTTTGCATCTACTATCCCTATTATTCTCTCAATCTCATCTATAAATAAAAGGCTTTTCTTCTCATTTTTAATCCACAATCTGAGTATTTGCACTATCATCATCTCAGATTTCTTGCATTTCCATCATCATCATCTAATCTTATCAAGGATTGGGAAAGGGGTCTCTTTTCACATCAAGGAGGACCAATCCCCCTATGGGATTCAGGTTTAGTTAATTTTAGATAAGTTTTCATGCTTGTAAGCCTTCTTTGTATATTTTTATTATCATGTTTTCTTATCTTAATGTGATCAAGAATTTCATAGGGAGCATTGTATTTTCCTTGTTTAAACTATCTAATGCTAACATTGGTCTTTGTTTGAGCAAGATTGTAGGTTAGTTCTCACAATATCTTCGTGATCATAACTTTTCCATGGCGTGTGATTTGCAACTACATTCCATTTATATACAAGGTAAAGTTATATCTCCTTTATTCTGTCTCTTATTTTGTAACCGCATCTAAAATTATTTTTGACAAATGATACAAATGTACATACTTAAATCAAAAGTGAATAACACTTATTTCAACTCAAGAAAATTCTCAGGTGCTAGAACACAATTATATGGGAGTTATAATTGTAAAAATGATGTGTCTTGTTCTCTTCACAAGGTATCTCTGCATCTTGTTTAAGTGATCACTTCTATTGTAGTTGCATTACATATTATTTGTTATAAACTATAAAACTATTTATATTTCCTAATTTGGATATTCTCTACCAATGACACATTTTTTCCATACTAAACTTCACATTTTCGTTGTGTGTAACTATATCTAATTGAAAACATTTTAGATTGAAAAAGTCCCCAATTGTAACTGCACATCTCCACAATATGAAATAGCTTTGTGATCACATGTTTGGAATGGTGTAGAAGCTACAAATAAATTCTATTTATATAGAAGGTAAGGCTCTATGTCCTTTATCCCATCTCTTATTTCACAACTACATTCTAAATAATTTCTCATAAATGATACAACTATATATACTTTCAAAAATGGATGGCATTGATTTATGATAAAAAAATTTATCAAGTGTCAAAACATTGGTTTCACTATTAATCATAGTGGTGGCCAATGTATGTTATTATTCATGGTTTTGGTGGCATCCCATGACCCTACATAACCCAATATGGTAGGGTTGAGAGAAGGACTTCTTCTCTTCTATTCATACTACATCTTGTTGCACCCATAAGATATCCCTACATATTATTTATTTAATCACTTTTATTGCACATGAAATACATATTACTTTTTATAAATTATAGGCCTCTTTGTATTTTCTTATTTACATATTGTCTACTAATGAAAAATGTTTATTGCACTAAACTTCATATTTTCCATTGATTTTTGCATAACATACTCAACACAAACAATCGTGTCTCATAGAACATAGTAATGTCTTAGCAAGGATCTTTCATCTCAGTTTATATTCATGAGTACTGTGGATCATTTCATGGCATTAAATCTTCTATGAAGTCAGCCTTTCCGCAAGGCTTGCAACCACGCTCTATCAACTATTCTTATTTTTGTCTTTCACAAATCCCAACATTCTTAATGGTTTATCCTTTTGTTATGATCATGAATTTGTTGATTTTTCAAACTACACAATAAATATTTTGATGAAGTAATGTCTTATAAATGACCTTTGAGAATAAATAAATAAAAAAAATGATTTAAATTTTTTCTATCAATCTTCAATAGAATTCTATGAATGCAATTATCTCTTTATTCTTAAGGTTTTGCATGACTTATGTAAATATACTTATTTGACATTTCAATTATATTGTAGGCTTTCACATAATTGTATTATCCTTTTGAGATAATGTATATCTATCTCAATGTCATCTATGGTCTACTGCCTTAGCATAATGGTATGATAAAAGTAATTATTAAAAGACTGTGTTGAAAAGGATTTATTGTTTTAGATTTTATTATCGTGTTGTATAAGGCATTGTTCATTGTTATTTTCTAGATTAGGCTATATTGTTCAATTTTTGATAAGCTGTTGTTGAAAAGGCTATATTGTTTCAATCTTCGATAAGGTGCTATTTATAAAAGACTATATTGTTTGCCAAATCCAATTAATGGTTGCATCAATGTTCTATATAACACATAGGGATTAGTATGTATCAATGGTATTTGCATCTACTATGACATACATACATATCTGCACATAGGAAAAATACATTCTCCATCACTACGAACAATGGTGACATCAAATTTCCATATAACACTCAAAATATAGCTTATCATATATTATTTTCAATTTTTGTTACCGTGCTATTGGAAAAGACTGTTTTTGGTATACATTTATTACTTGAATTTTCTGCGTTGTAGTTTTTTTCCATTTGGGCCACTCTTGAAACAAATATTGTTTTTTTGTTTAGTGGCTATTCTTGCAATGCAATAAAATAGCTATTTTTCTATAGTTTATGCTGATTTCCATATGACATTATTGATTGTTTTTCTCTATCTTAAGCTATATTGTTCCATTTTTTATAAGGTGCTACTAAAAAGGCTATATTATTTCAATCTTTGATACATTGCTATTCAGAAAAGACAATATTGTTTGTTAAAACCAACTAATGGTTGCATCAATGTTCTATATGACACAAAGAGATCACTAGGTATGAATTGTGTTTGCATCTACTATGACATACATACATGTCTTCACATATGGAAAATACATTTTCCATCACTACTAACAATGCTGACATCAATATTCCATATAACACTCAAAACAAAGGTTACGATTCCATGAATGTGCCAGTGTGTATTAATGTTATTTACACATGCCATTCTTAGTCATTACGATTAATTGAGAGATCAATATTCCATATAACACTTAAAATATAGCTTGTCATTCCCTCCATATAGATATGTATGTGAACTATTCTTAATTCCTTCTAGGTTTTTATGCATCCCTACCATTTTCACTTCCCCTTCTCTTGCATGTCACTACACACAACTACTAGTTTATTTTATTTTTTGTTTTAGATTAAAATTTTAATTTATTGATTAAATTTTTAAATAAATTATATATTTAATAAATATTATTTTACAAATCCATATATTAAATAATTTTTTTAAATAAAATAAATATCACAACTTATTAATAAATCTAACATTTATTTATTTATGAGATTTAATGAGATGACTCTATAAAGCTAAAAGTGGAGTTGAACTCATTGCTAATATTATCAAAACAATAGTTCACCTTATTTTTCAAATCTATCCACAACACCTCAATTTTTTTTATTTGTAACACACCAAAGTTTTACCAATCAGATAAATAATTTTAAAATTTTCTAAAATTAAAATATTGTACATCTTTATTTTAGAAACACAAAATTATTTTTAAAAAATAAAAAATTGAAGTATTCAATTAGTTCAAAACAAGCTTATGAATAAGTAATTAACAAAATTCATTTCGATAGTTTTTAACATTAGTTTCCATCTCTCTTCATGGTTGTGTAGCCTTAAATTATTATTAAAGAATTATTTTTTCTACTCATTTAAGAGTATTTTATTTATGTAAAAGTACATTTTTATTCCTTTTTCTAATCCAATGCACCCTTTTTTATAGAATTTATTCATATCTTATGTAAATTTTTATAGTTATAGATGATTATATAATGTGTATATGTATAAATTTACAATTATATCATCTTAAATATAATTATGTAGAAATAATTATTGTTTATTTATTTAAAGAAGTAAGAATTATTCTATAGTTATTTACTTATTTAATAGTTACTTTTATTTTACAATTCTTTAAGAATTATTTTTGGAAGCACCTAAAATATTACTTTATCTCACCATGTGTAATTTTAACCTATCTTATGTTTTAACTAAATAAAAAATATTTAGTTAATTAATTTATCTGTCATATCTATCCCATCTTCTTCTATCTATTAATTAAATAATTATTCATTAATTATTTAATTAATTTAAACATTACCCTTACCTATCACCTTTAATTAAAAAAAAATTATATGTAATTAATTAAGTCTAGCCTTATCCCAAAATCCTCCAAATAATTCATTTAATTAATTTCTAATTAATTAACCAATTTAGACTAATTAATTTTCATTACATTTTCTTTCCTTATTTAATTTCACTTTATTCTTCACTCCTTTTTCATATAAAACTATCTATTAGATTTATTCACATGAATAACAACCTAAGCTTTTCATCATTTGACAAGTTTCCCTCTCACATGCCTAATTAAGACCTTTCCTAAGCTCATTAAACCTAGACACTTTCTAAAAGTCAAACTAACCTTCCATCTCATCCATCCAATTCAATCTCAGCTCTTAATCCCAACCATTCTTGTAAGGATGTTCCCCTAATTCATTCCAAACCCTAGCCCTTATCCCTCATGCGACATTTGTCACATGATTACATCTTTGATCCTATGTTGAATCCTCATGCAGTCCTAACCATCCATTATCCAATCCATCTTAGCCCTTGATTTCTCTCATGGAATTTGTATAAATGAGAGTTCTCCCTCATCCACGATACTAGGCGGTTTGTTTATGGGTCTACAGATGGCTTACAGTATATGGGACTCCTTGTACTCCCAATATGAGGAAGGCACCTAACTCGTGCTCCACAATACGAGGTGTACATACCTTACCTTACCTTACCCATCTCATTTGCAACAATCTTCCATATTCATAGCCTTATGCTACTGCATTTTATATCTACCTCTTTCATAGCCTAGCTAACCTTCATCATATCATCACCTTAGCCATTTGATAATTCATCATATCAATAATATCTTCATGCTCATGGTTTCAAAGGCAACCACATTCTTCCATCAACACATCAAAAGAAAAATTCAAGTGGAGATAGGGTGCCCTCTACTTTTAGCTCTATCTAGAGAGAAATAAGGGTTGTAAGAGAAGGTATTGTTTTTGTATTGCATTATTTTCTATGTTATTTACTTTCAATCCAATTTCTTGTCCTCAATTTTATTACATTTATTGATATTTAAATAATTAGTTTATCACTTAAAAAAAATATGTTTCTTATGTGTTCATTTTTTATGCATATTGGTAATGACATGAGATCTTTGATGTGTTAATAACACCTATAGACATAATAGAATTAAAATATGGAAAGATAACTTAAATCATATTAATTATGGATCATGTCAATATTTCTTCTAAAAACCCTCTATTTGAGTGTTGTAACCATTAAAATTTTGAGATTGCATAACCCTTAAATACGGAAATTACTTCGAGAATCCTCCAACTAAAAGTTGTAACCACTCTTACATTTTACAAACCTTAAAAATTTATACAAAATTTGTACCATTAAATTTTAGGTATTTACTATACCATGATCTTTAATAAGATAGAACTTAATGTTAATGTGATTTTTTTTATTGAATGCTATAGGAACGAGAAAAGAAACAAGTTATTCGTTGCCTTCTCCTCCTCTAATGGAAAAGATGGAAACTGGTCTGAAACATGATGATGCAAGTCCGGGGATGGTAAAAGGTTGTAGGAATTCTGCAATCAATCATTTTGACCTAATTCCAGATGAAATGATGATGCAAGTCCGGGGATGGTAAAAGGTTGTAGGAATTCTGCAATCAATCATTTTGACCTAATTCCAGATGAAATGGTCACCTGCATTTAGTGTAAACTCAGCTCCATTTCAAATCATTCCAGAGATTTCATTGGAGCACTTCTGGTGTAAGAAATCTATACTTTTTAAAAAGTAATCTAAAATATAACAGACTTTTTTCTTTCATTTATAGAGTTTTTTATACTTTTATTTATAGATGCAGGAGGTTTAACATGCTCGGCAGGCAGCCAATAGTGTTGCGATGTGCCTCTCAATCCTTGTGTACTTCACCGAGTATTTATTTCATCAAAAGTTGTGCAGATTCTGGAAACATGGAGGCCTGCTATACGCTTGGTATGGTAAGGGGCCAGTTTACATACACCGCTCTCTCTTATTTTATCATATAAATGATGTTGGCCATATTTCCTTATTACATTTTTCATTGTTTACTTTGCTCAAAATATACTAGTCTGCAGACCCGCACACTGTATTCATTTGGTGAAGTACTTTTCGATTAAGGTAGCTGAAAACAACAAATGCCTTCATTTTCAGATATATTTGTCTATATGTGTTTTAACCTCTTAAGTGTGTTTAAGATTTTATTAGATTTTTTCAGTCTCCTACAAATCCTAGATTGTCACCCTTCTAACCTAAACCCTAACAGCTATGTAGATTAGGTAAATTTATTTAAAGCACCGACTCGGAAATCACAATATCCCTCTTATACAAAAAATCAGTATCAGTAAAACAGCTGAGTATAACCAATAAATAAAATATTGCTTACTTAAACCTGAAACCTGCATCACCATATTCCTTGGATTTAGATCTGAGGAAGGGATTAGGTCACCTTTGATGAGAAGTATACTCACCATAAGAATCAAGAGATTAGGTCAGCACTGCCTTAGGGGACATTACCATCTATATTTTTGGTGTTGATGTCTTCTGCATTGTGTATGATTTTACAGTTAGACAAAACTACTACATAATCTCAAATTATAGAGAAATAATAATAACACTACTATATGGTCAAGACACCACTGTTGATTTTCACCTTTCTAACCATAACCTAAACTATTGAGATATTCCTTTTCCAGTTATATATTATAGTTGGCACTATCGGTTAAACAACTGATAGTAAAAGCATATTACAAGAACTAATTTATATTCAAGACACCTCTATTGATTGTCAGCTTTCTAACCTAGCTCTAACACCTGTGGTGTCAACATATTTTTGTAAAACAAGTCAGTGGAAATAATGATGTCCAAAATTTGGATTAACTGTATGAGGCAAGCCCTTAGAAGAAATGTCTTACTCACCCAAAGAACGATGAGCCTTTACTTTAGAGACATGATTAGGTCTAGTTGTGGATGGATAAGAGCTAATGATGTCCCAAATTTAGCTTTACTACATCAGCATTAGATTATGTTAGGCTACCTTTAACAGGAAATGTCTTAGACACCAAAAGAATCATAAGCCTTTCCTTCAAGAACATTATCAGGTCTAGTTATGGATGGTTTAAATCCGCGTTTGTGTTGTCTTGTACATTGTAGATGATTTTAAAGCTGATCAACTCGCTTGAAAAACCTAAATTATTGAATTCGTCCTCTGTCGATTATATATTGTAGGTTTTATTGATCTGTTGATAATAACTTCAGTATAAAACTAAACATGATATCAGTATCAATCAAACAGTTGAGCATAAAAATTACATACTTCTTCATAGAAAAATTGTGGTTGCTTAAACTTCTGTTGATTTTCACTTTTCTAACCTAAACCCTAACACCTCTGGAATCAACCTATGTCGGTAAAACACCCCGTGCGAAACAATGATATCCCAAATTTTCTTTGACTGTAAAAAACCCAGGAGGACGGCTTTTACAAGAAATGCCTCACCCAAAAAACCATGAGTCATTTCTTCAGGGATTATGGATGGACATGAAATAATAATGTCCCAAATTTAGCTTTACTGTATCAGCATTAGATTGTACTAGGCTGGCTTATAAGCTTTTCCCTTAGAGTCATTATCAGGTCAAGTTACGGATGCTTTAAATCTGTGGTAGTCTCGATGTCTTCTGCATCGTGGATGTTTTAACAGTTAACCCATCTACCTCATAAGCCGATCAACGTATCTGGCAAGCCTATATTATTGAGCTCGTCCTCTGCCAATTATATATTGTAGGTTTTATTGATCGATTGACAATCACTTAATCACTTGACACTTTATTAATCACTTAATTAGCCGATAGGCTATTATACGGGGGGAACCCCACCGGCATTTCCAGCAGTCTGACGCCGGCGGGAACCCCACGAATTTTACAGCAGCGATAAAAATAAATAAAAACGGAAAAATAGGCCCCCCTTGGAATCCGCGTACAAGCTTAAAATGTAAAGTTCGGTGAAGTTCAAATACGTTACGTGGCCTCCTTTTTATTGGGCAAAACCAAAATGTTTGATCTTAAATATCTGCTCGGTTATTTTTTAATACCACATTTTTGTCACGTGACAATTTATTGGGACTTCGAAAGGCTAGCAGCCATGGAATTAAAGTAAGTCATTAATTATAATAAAATTGTCCACTACATATAAACCTACTTTTACTCCATAAGAGCACATTTAAGTCATGCAATCTAAGCAAGTTGCAGGGAAAAAAAAAGATTATAATAAAATATAATAAATAAAATAAATAGTAATTTATAAAATAAATAAATAAAATGGTAATTTATATAATAATTTATGTAATAATATATTTATACAATAAATAATATAATATAATATAATAAATTTTTAATAAAAATAAAAATTTGTATTTTATAAAATAATTTATATAATAATAATTTATGTAATTATAATGTATGTAATAAATAAATAATAATAATTTATATAATAAACAAAATAAAATAAAATAATTTATATAATAAATAAAATAAATAAAATAATATAATAAATTTTTAATAAAAATAAAATTTGTATTCAAACAATAAACAAATACAAAAATGAAAAACTAAAGTTGTATAGGAAGTGTTGTTTTTGGAATGAATTGGAGAGGAGGGTAAAGAAGGAGAGGGAGGGGGAGCGAAAAGTAGAGAGGGAACGATAGAGAAAGAGAGAGAGAGAGGAGGGTAAAGAGACAAAGGGAGGTAGAGAGGGATAAGTGAGATAGAGATAGGGAGGGAAAGAGAGGTGGGATAGAATGTAGAGAAGGAAAGAGAGAGCCAAAGAGAGTGAGAGAGAGAAGGAGAGGTAGAGAGGGATAGGGGAGATATAAAGAATTAGAGGGGGAAGGAGAGAGAGGTAGAAAGGACTAAGTAGAGAGGGAAGGAGAGAGTGAGAGAGAAATAGGTGGGATGGAGCGAGGGACCGGTAGAGATGGATATGTGATATAGAGAGAAATAGAGAGGGAAGGACAGAGCAAGAGGGAGAGAGAAGAGGGGGAGGGAGAGAGAGGTAGAGAGAGATAGGTGAGATAGAGAAAGAGAGAGGAGGGTAAATAAGTAGAGAGGGAAGGATAGAGAAAGAGAGAGAGAGAGGAGGGTAAAGAGATGAAGGGAGGTGGAGAGAGATAAGTGAGATAGAGATAGGGAGGGAGAGAGGTGGGATAGAAAGAAGTAGAGAAGGAAAGAGAGAGCTAGAGAGAGAGAGAGGGATAGGGGAGTTATAGAGAATTAGAGGGGGAAGGAGAGAGAGGCAAAGAGGAATAAGTGAGAGAGATAGACAAGTAGAGAGGGAAGGAGAGAGAGAGAAATAGGTAGGATGGAGGGAGCGATATAGAGAGGGAAGGAGAGAGAAAGAGGGAGAGAGAAGGGAGGAGGAAGGGAATGAGAGGTAGAGAGGGATAGGTGAGACAGATCACTGCTTTCTTCACATCATCCACTACTTTTCACAGTCATAAATAATGTGGGCTCAGCCTATCGGCGTAAGTATTGCACCTTATTGAGATGCAAGTGCTAGTCATAAAATTAAACATTTTATCAGTATTAATCAAACGGCTGAACATAAAAATTACATGCTTTCTGATAAAATATATTGAAGAAAACTGTGGCTGCTTAACCCTACACTTAGAGGACAAATAAATCTAGCCAATTTTTATAAACCAAACTATTCAAGTTTGAGTCAAACCCTCAAGCATTAGATGTATTATGTCTCGCAGGTCATACTAATGGTGTGTTTGTTTCTGTCTTGGTAGCTCAATTTCTACTGCCTCAAATGAAGGGAAAAAGGAATTTCTCTTTTGGAAAGGGCGGCCAATGCATCTCACTCCAATGCCTTATTTGCAATGGCTATAATAAAGTTCAACGGCAGTGGGGGAGGAGTAGAGAGCAAAGATGTTCGGGAAGGAATTAAGCTTTGTAGGAAAGCTACAATTCTTGGGCATCAGGGTGCATATGCTGAATTAATAATGTGTACCTTCTTGGGGTATGGCGTTGGAAGAAATGAGCGAGTTTGCTAAAGAAAGTACGAATAAAATTGTAAAAGCGTGAAACAACGAAAGTTAGTTACGCATTGGTTGCAGAAAAGAGTTTTTCTGCTAAATGTCCAATCATTTTGACTTATCCCTTGAAACCCCTACTTCTTATTACCTTTCCGTGTAAGCGTAACGGCTTTTTCATGACCATAATACACATTTTGCTTGACCATTTGTCTATATTTAGGAACCAAATAAAGCAATTCTAATTCATCCTTTTTTATCTTTATATTTCGAGAAAACAACTAGTGCATTTGATTTCATGAAATAAACTCAATTAAAACGGAATTTTCGGATGGCAATATTAACACAGAATTTATTGTGTTTTGTTTGCATATAATCTTTTATACTATTATTTTGATGTAATTTGTTAAATTTTGAATATTTTTTATTTATTTAAAATCTGTTTTTTATTTTAATATGTGAAAATTGAAAATATATTTTATGTATAATTTTAGTTTGTTAATTAAATTACATAATTAAGTATTAATTTGTTCACATATAATTTCTGAGTTATTCAAGTGAAACGAATCAAATTAAACAATATCAATCAAAAAGGACAATCATGATAGATGAAGAGAGGGATTGCTTAGTTTTGTAATCAAACAATGATTGTCTCTTGTAATTTAGAACAATGAGATTTGTATATGTTGGAATCTGAAAAAATGCTCCAAACAATTATTTATGTTGATCAAAATTAAAATCTTTATTCTTTTTTCTATGCATTAAATTCACAATAGATGAACTTCTGTATTTTCATAAACTTGATCTTTATTGATTTTTGGATTTTTCCATATGAAGTTTCAAATTAATAGAGTGCTACATAGTAATATCATTTTTGTACTCTTATGGTTTTTATTCCTAAATTAATAATGTTTAAAAATTCAATGACATCCATCAAGCTTCAAACCTACATATGAAGTGTAAAATGATTACTAGGTTATTCTCACAAAATAGAATAAGTATGATCATATATGATAGGGTTCATGCTTAAGTAGAGTGTAAATGTGAATACATTCTATAATTTTACCCTGTACTTGATTCAGTCTTCTTGTTTTGATTACTATAAATTTACTCTTGAACATTTATCATTTCTATATCACATAATTATGATTATAATTATCTCACTATTTATATATTATCAACCTACTCTTGTATGCTCATGTTGAAATTGATATATCCAATGTTATTCCTTCAGTTGGTTAGATCTTATAGGGGCAATCATGGAATGTTAAATAAAAAGTCTCCATGAAATTGATTATCTAATATAGTCAAAATGTTATTATCTAATTTGATATTCATATAGTCTTATGTAAAGACCAATAAAATGAATCATGTCCATGGATATAATTATGAATGTGTGTGAAAATTGAGATTCCCAAATATGGGAAAAATAACACTATGAAGATTATGAATGAGGATAGAGAAGGGATGATGCCCACATTTAATCGTTAATTAATATTGACTCAATTCTAAAACTAGAAAATTCAAATAAGTAGGATCATAAGATGATAAATTAGTAAATGTGTATGGCACATGACATAAAAGTGTAAGATTAGTTAAAATTGGATCATGTGTGATTGAAAATTATGTCCTATGAATTCAATAAGTAAAATTAATTATATTACCATTAGTATACATAATATGGAAATAGGTGTTCATTGGATATATAGTTTGTGGTTCTAAACAACAAGATAGGTCAATGATCTTAACTTAGATGCAAAGGTAAGTTTTTTTTTAAAACCAAAGAGCATAAAGATAAAGATTTTACACTTAGCCAGTTTACAATTATAGTCAAGATATAAGATAGCCACTTTTTTTTTTTGGTTCTTATAAACCCAAGATAGCATTCTCTAAGGTCATAAAATAGTGTAATTAAACAGAATTACAAAATTATAGTCCCAACCTTGATAAACCATGTCCTTTGTGGAAGTTGTGATGAAAACTGTGATACCTAAATAAAAACCACAAATGAAAATAACATTTTAGATATAAAAAAGATGAAAAATAATTTATCTCACTTCACATGAATCCCATTAGCTTTTCATATAGATATGCTAGATGTGCAACTTGCAAACAATTTTAATAGGGTATATTAAAATTTCAATCAACTATATTATCATAAAATATTTGACACAAATATTAAATCTAAACCATAAAAGAGGGTAGGCCCCCCAAAAAAATACTCTAACTTTATGTGAAAAATACATTTTTTATAAAAAAATTGAACACTTAAAAACTAAATTATATTATATTGATTTCTTGATTACATGGTTAACTAATTATAATATAGATCCCACAAAGTTAAATTAACAAAAAAATAAATGTTTTTCAATGACATTAAAAATCAATATTTCTATTTATTACTAATAGACATTATTAAGGATGCTTCATAAATCCATAAATAATTAGAAAACCCCATATGATGTAGTGAAAATACATCTTTAAAACTTACACCTTAAAATATTTTGCACAGGTTTTTAGGACTAAATAATTTATACAAGACAATGTTTTTGATAAAAGGGTAAAACGGGTTTTACACGGACCCGAAACCACCGATTTTACAAAATAGCGATAAGAATACCAAAGTTCCACCAAAAAAATAGTTGTCCGAGAAAAAATAGCTGCCCGAGAAAGAAGGGACAATAGAGAAAGAACACAAAAAGCCCCAACCATTACTTTAACCCCATTTTTAAAAATTTGCACCATTTTTGGAGTTAGGGGGCCTTGCACTTCAAATTGGCACGGGTTCTTTCTTACCCATTTCAGCAATCTTAGCACCCATTTCCTCGATCTTACTTTGCAGGGCCAATCCAGGAGTTTATAATGGGACTCAGAATTGATACAAGACAATGTTAATAAATGGAGTATTAAGAATACGTAAAACATGCATATTCCTTGAGGTATTCTATAATTCTATATATATTTAAAATATGAAGAGCCTCTTGGACTTTGGTGCCTTCTCTTGACTTGTAATACATACATAAATGAGAAAATAAGTTTCAAAGTGCAAGGATTGATAAAAAAAAATCTTGATAAGTGGAAAAAATCATATACAAAAAGATAAATCTTAGATCAAGAAAAAATACAAATAGAAAGTATAATGGATATATAGTATCACAACTCTTAATATTCAATTCAAGAATGTGAGCCCTTGTGACAATTAATGTTGGCTTAGTTCAAGCAAATATACTATGAGAACATAATTGTAGGAAATTAGAATTCATTTTGAGTAAATAAAGTTATGATACCCCAAGTCTTCCTCTTGAATTAAATAATATGAGCCCACATGGGAAGTCATGTTGGATTAGTTCAAGAACATTTAACATGAGAAGATAATTGTAGGAAATTAGATATCATCTTGAGTAAACAAATTTTGAGATTTAATTTCAAAAAAATAAAAAATAAAAATTCCCCATTTGTGTGTATAAGCTAATGTAGTTAACAAAATCATGTATTGAACCTAGTAACTATACAACTCCAAACAAATTCTTACATCTCAAGACTTGATTTAGTTAAACCCATTTAACATACATGGGTTAAAGTCATGCCTTCATTTATGTCCCAACAATAACCCAACACACATCCAAAAATAAATCACAAAAAATATATTTTTTAAACATCTAAATGTTTGTTTAACAACCTCCAAATATCTATTCATCCCATCACATCTACCTATATGCAGATCAAGGATAATTTTAGCGGTGAATTTTTGACTATCCCACCAATGATGTTAACTCACACCGATAAGGCTTCCATACTCCACCTAGGGTCCACCAAGGCACATGTACACCACTTGTGTAATTTCAGAGAATCATGAAGGGAATCTACAATATTCACGCGAAGCTCTCGGAAAGACATCCAATCAAAGCTCTGTAATGTTGTATCGGCAAGACATCCCTAAGTGTCCCACTGATGATGTTCACTCATGCCGATATTCGCTCACAGAATGAACTTGTAGTTGTCTGATTTTCAAGTGAGATTTTTTAAAAACACTTGATCCATGTGTGCTCCAATGTGTTGCCCCCTCGACCCCCACAAGGGGGCTCTGCCCCCTTGACCCCCGCAAGGGGCGCTGCCTTTTGACCCTATCGGTGGATGTCGCCCTCGGGCCCCTACTTCAATATTAAAAAAAAATATATATATATGGGGGAACTGCGCCGACCAAGTATGCAAATTTTTAAAGGAGAGATTCCCCATTTTAATGAACCGTTTTAGTGATTATTTTTTTTAACCAATTATCCATTAAGATTCGCCATGATTTTACAAATTTTTGAATAATGTGCATAAGATTCGCCAAGAAAAATTAATATATTTTTCAAATAAAAGGAAATATTCGCCAGGATTTTACACGTTTGTTGAGGGGGGGTTTCTTAAAGTTATCCTTGATGCACATGTCATCACTACATAATCTTATTTTTGTGAAAAAGGGATCCTAGGTCTAATGCATAGATCACTAACATCAATCCTTTTTCAAAGAACATTAGGATGAAAAATAGTAAATAAATTAGATCAAATTCCAACCTTGAAGGTGAGCCAATTAGGCTTGGATATAAACCTTTGAATCTTTACAGAATTAATTTGTGATTAGATGCAATGATGAAATTAAATGATTGTGAAAATTTGTTGTTCTAACCTCAATATAGAAAATCAACATACTAGAAGTCAAATTCGAGGACTAGAAAAGGAAAGAGTTGACATGTATGCACCAATGGTTTGAAATTGAGCTAGCTTTTGGTGGACTATGGTGGAAGGATTCCCAAGTATGGGTGTTAAAAATTGAAATATGATTTTGCAATCCTCAAGTACCAAGTTTGTAGCTTCTCAATTCTAGATCCCATTTTAGGAACTTCATTCGTTAATGAGATAATTCAGTTTCTATTTCTTGCCCAATTGTATGGATTGAATGCATGAATGAGTTAATTATCTTCAAATCTTCCTTCAATATTTTTAAAATATATACTTTCACATTCAAAAGGGGAGAAAAGGTTGTGCCATATATTAAATTGTTGCAGTCAAACCTTGTGTTGGTGCTTCCACCTCCACCACTCAAATACGATCTCCTTGAAGGATTGAAGTCATACACATTACCTCAAGGCTTGGTTAAAATATTTCTTATTTTCCTTTTAATACCTACAAGTGATATCCCTCATAAAAAATGTATGAATAAAAATAAACAAACTAACATAAAACACGAGATTTAATTCTTTGATGATGAAATGCTATAATAAATCTCTAAATTGTTCTCTTGACTTGATCTTGAAGTAAAATAATTTGTCTCCAATATTGTTTGATAATTCATCTCTTCTAAAATTGTGAAGATACTTATTTTCTCTTCTTTTGGATCCCTTATTGTTTAATTTCCTCGTAATTTCTCTTGTTTATCTATTTTCTATGTCTTCAAATTTTTTCCTCTTGTTCTTTTCCCTTCTTGAATCTTGTGCATCCTAATCTCCTATTTATATCTAGGATTGGTCTGCATTCACCCATTTTTCTCCTTTAGCTCTCTTCATCTTGATAATGGATCACGAAGTGTGATATGAAACATTGGTTTAAAAAAAATCTTGATAACTAACAATATGACCTCCCTAACCACAATAAAATGATAATATTTTTTTGTAAGATTTTAGATATAAGTAGAGGACTTATGTCCCAATTATGTTTTTGTAATTTTTTTCAAGTAAATAATTAATTATGAATTTTTTATTACAACTTTTAAAAAATATAAAAACTTGTATGTTTGACCACCTTAACTTGGTCAAATCTTAATGATTTTTTTTTAAAATCTTATAGTATGTGAAGCATAGAATGTGACACATGTTTTGGATTCAAAAAATATGATACCATTTGAAGGCTATAGATGTTTTTCAATTAGCCTATCAATCAAGACACATATCGCCACTTTTTGGTCTATCATTATCCTGCACATACCCTTGATATTCCATAGGTTGCATAAAATTAAACGGTGGAAGTATATGTTGAATTAAATTTTCATAGATCTATAGAAATCTACATCAAATTTTGAAAGAGAAAATTATGCATAATTTATGTTGTTATTGATTAAAATATATATAGTTTGAGGCACTCAAAGAATGAACCCTAAACCATCTGCATTAAATTTATTCTTTTAGGCCATGGGTTAAATACGTGAATAGAGGATTTTCTTATCAATTTTTGTTGCATAATTAAAGGCAGTATAAGGTTTCTTGGAGTTACAATTCATTTTATTTATGTAGGGTTTGGCAAGAATATTCACAACTATTTTAGAGGGCATGACAAAAGACATAAATAAACAACATCACGTCATGTAAAGATAAGGATATGTTGAACTATTATGCTTGAAGAAATTTGTAGAGGCATTATTAATGTCAAAAAAGAGACTTCAATTATCATCATCATCAAACTGGAGAAAAAGAAAATTACATTATTGACATAGAAGGCAATGAATCACCTATTTGTGGATGAATCCATTAGCAATGGTAACTTGGTTATTTTTATGTAGTTAGAAACCATGATATTTTAATAAATAAGATGAAGAATACAATCTATATTTCTTTGGAAGATGAGACTAGAATAGACAAGGTTTTTCATTCAAATGTGATGATTTATGTGGAAGATGTGGTTTATGTTCATCAATGGTCTGATGTTAAGTATGATAAGTAAATTCATGTTATTTCCATGGATAATACCATCAAGAGTGTCACTATGAATTTTTTTGATACCCATTTAAATCCCTATTTGTTGGAAAAGGGGATCTTATCTTTGTAATAAGTGAAATGCATATTATGAAGTTCAAATTAGTCTATATTGTTGGTGTTTGAGAAAGTGAATTTATGATGATATTTGAACTGATTTTGGAGAAGCTAGATCCAAAGAGGGGATTTATCTTTGTCTATATAAAGGGTCATTACACTACAAAAATAACATTATAATTCATTCATATTTTGCTTCTCTTTTTAGTATTTGATGAGTCCTCCAACAAGTAATTCAAGACATTAAATGGATAAAGTGTAACAAGATCACATTGGAGGATATTGACACTAAAGGATGGAGAAATTTCTATCATCTCAAATCAACTTCTTGATTTGATATGGTTCTTTGCATGAGAATCATTTATTCTTTATGAGTTTTAACTTCATGAATCAATTATAAAAAATCCCATCAGCTATATTTCCAAAGTTAGATATGTCTCTTTAAATTAAGATAAGGGTTGGGTCACCAACCCTTTCTTGATCCTAAAATTAAAGAAAAAATAGACTTTGAGATTTCCATCTTTGATAAACATGTACGTACTCATTTCAAAACGATTACCACTTTTGATTTTAGAATAGAAACCCATTTTAAAATGAACACCCATTCTTAATTTTCCCCTTTGAAAAATGTAACGAGTATTCATTTTAATTCAAAACAGGATTATGTTCTAAACCTAGAATGGGAACCCATTTATATTATAGTCCATTTTTCTAAATTTGGGAAAAATGGCTGAACACCTTTTTTTTTTTCCAACATTCTATTTTGTAGTACGGATCGATAGTACTTATTTTTTATTCAATTTTAGCTTTAACCGATAGGCTATTTACGTGGGGCCACCCGGATCTCCAGCAGTTGAACGCCGGAATTTTACCATTCGCAATGAATAGATATAGTGCAGAAAAAGGAGTTAACTTTTGATACGACCGAATGATTGATTTGACGTGATTCTGTAGGCCATACTCGCAATCGATATAAAAGTAAACAGTGAAAGAAGGCTATCAATAATTTCGATCCCACTCACACGAAATTTTTAATGAAGGCTAGAAAATATTCAGTTTCAGACTTTCCCTATAAACGAAGGCAACCGGGAGACGTGGGACGTGAGAAGTGCGTTATAAAAGTAAAATAAACAAAATTGAAGATCTAAACTTTTCTATTCATCAGATTTGGTGTAGAAAATTAGAGAAGACTATTCTTTGTTTTTGTGGAGAACAAATATTGAAGTGTTGGTTTTCCTCGTTTTTACATAAATGTAGAAGATATCTTTTTCTATTAAGAAAATGTGAAGAAAATTGTTTTAGAAAATTAATAATTTATATATTAAATAAAATAAATAATAATTTATGTAATAAATTAAAAAATTAATACATATAATAAATAAAATAAAATAAAATAATTTATATAATAATTTATATAGTATTTTATATAATAATAATTTATGTAATATATAAAAAATAATAATAATTTATATAATAAATAAAATAAAAAAGATTCTTTAAATAAAATAATATAATAAATTTTAATAAAAATAAAATTTGTTCTATGTTATAAAATCCAAACAATAAACAAATAGAAAAATGAAAAATTAAATTTGTATAGGAAGTGTTGTTTTCGGAATGAATTGGAGAAGAGGGTAAAGAAGTAGAGGGGGAAGGAGAGAGAGAGAGAGGGAAAATAAGTAGAGAGGAAAGGATAGAGAAAGAGAGAGGGAGAGAGGAGGGAAAAGAAGTAGAGAGGGAAGGATAGAGAAAGAGAGAGAGAGAGAGGAGGGTAAAGGGACAGAGGGAGGTAGTGAGGGATAAGTGAGATAGAGATAGGGAGGGAGAGAGAGGTGAGATAGAAAGAAGTAGAGAGGGAAAGAGAGAGCCAAAGAGAGTGAGAGAGGGAGGAAGGGAGAGAGAGGTAGATAGGGATAGGGGAGATATAGAGAATTAGAGGGGGGAGGAGAGAGAGGTAGAGAGGAATAAGTGAGAGAGGGAGAGAAGTAGAGAGGGAAGGAGAGAGTGAGAGAGAAATAGGTGGGATGGAGGGAGGGATAGGTAGAGAGGGATATGTTATATAGAGAGAAATAAAGAGGGAAGGAGAGAGCAAGAGGGAGAGAGAATGGGGGAGAGAAGGATATATGAGATAGAGAAAAAAAGAGGATGGTAAAGAAGTAGAGAGGGAAGGATAGAGAAAGAGAGAGAGAGAGAGAGAGAGAGAGAGAGAGGGTAGAGGGATAGAGGGAGGTAGAGAGGGATAGTGAGATAGAGATAGGTAGGGAGAGAAAGGTGGGATAGAAAGAACTAGAGAAGGAAAGAGAAAGCTAGAGAGAGTGAGAGAGAGAGGGAGGGAGTGAGGGAGAGGTAGAGAGGGATATGGGAGTTATAGAGAATTAGAGGGGGGAGGAGAGAGAGGTGTGAGAGAGGGAGAGAAGTAGAGAGGGAAGGAGAGAGTGAGAGAGAAATAGGTGGGATGGAGGGAGGGATAGGTAGAGAGGGATATGTGATATAGAGAGAAATAGAGAGGGAAGGAGAGAGAACGAGAGAGAGAGAGAAGGGGGGTGAGAGGGAGGGAGAGGGATAGGTGAGATAGATCACTGCTTTCTTCACTCCATCCATTGCTTTTCACGACCGTAAATAATGTGGGCTCCGCCTATCAGCGTAAGTATTGCACCTTATTGGGGTGCAAGTGCTAGTATACAATATCTTAACAGGTCATATTATTCATTTTTTAAGGAGAAAATCACAATTAAATAATTTTGAAGTGAAATCAAGTATGAGGAATTTCCTCAAGAGGAATTAAAAAATATGTTTTTTTATATATTCATTATATTTGTAGGTCAAAGATTATAGAATAAGGGATATACGTATAGTTTTATTTCAAATATTCAAGGAGGCAGTGATTTGAAAATAGGTTAAAAATTAATTATTTACTAGCACTTGCACCCCAATAAGCTGCAATACTTATGGTGATAGGCAGAGCCCACATTATTTACGATCGTGAAAAGTAGTGGATGACGTGAAGAAAGCAGTGATCTATCTCACCTATTCCTCTCTACCTCTCCCTCCTTCCCTCCCCCCTTCTCTCTCCCACTTGCTCTCTCCTTCCCTCTCTACCTATCCTTCCCTCCATCCTAACTATTTATCTCTCACTCTCTCCTTCCTTCTCTACTTCTCTCCCTCTCTCACTTATTCCTCTCTACCTCTCTCTCCTTCCACCTCTAATTCTCTATAACTCCCCTATCCCTCTCTACCTCTACCTCCCTCCCTCTCTCTCTCTCACTCTCTCTATTTCTCACTCTCTCTATCTCTCTCTTTCCTTCTCTACTTCTTTCTATCCTACCTCTCTCTCCCTCCCTATCTCTATCTCACTTATCCCTCTCTACCTCCCTATGTCCCTTTACCCTCCTCTCTCTTTCTCTATCCCTCCCTCCCCCCTTCTCTCTCCCTCTTTCTCTATCCTTCCCTCTCTATTTCTCTCTATATCACATATCCCTCTCTACCTATCCCTCCCTCCATCCCTCCTATTTCTCTCTCACTCTCTCCTTCCTTCTCTACTTCTCTCCCTCTCTCACTTATTCCTCTCTACCTTTCTCTCCTTCCCCCTCTAATTCTCTTTATCTTTTCTATCCCTCTCTACCTCTCCCTCCCTCTCTCACTCTCTCGGCTCTCTCTTTCCTTCTCTACTTCTTTCTATCCCACCTCTCTCTCTCTCTCCCTATGTCTATCTAACTTATCCCTCTCTACCTCCCTCTGTACCTTTACCCTCCTCTCTCTCTCTTTCTCTATCCTTCCATCTCTACTTATTTTACCTCCTCTCTCTCTCTCTCTTTCTCTATCCTTCCCTCTCTACTTCTTTTCCCTCTCTCTCTCTTTCTCTATCCTCTCCTCTCTACTTCTTTACCCTCCTCTCCAATTCATTCCAAAAACAACACTTCCTATACAACTTTAGTTTTTCATTTTTCTATTTGTTTATTGTTTGGATTTTATAACACAAAAGAATTTTTTTTCTATGAAAAATTTATTATATTATTTTATTTTAAGAATCTTTTTTATTTTAGTTATTATATAAATTATTTTATTTTATTTTATTTATTATATAAATTATTATTATTATTATTGTTTGAATTTTATAAGACAAAACAAATTTTATTTCTATTCAAAAATTATTATATAAATTATTTTATTTTATTTTATTTATTATATAAATTACTATTTTATATATTTATTACATACATTATTATATATTTTATTTATTATATAAATTATTTATATTTACTATACATATAACCCTAATATTTCTCCCAAAATCAAATGACTCAACTTAGCATCCTATTTAAAAAAACCTTTTATGAACCAATAATTCAAAAGCCCAATAATGTACGTTTAGATGCTCACTGGAAATATAAAAATTCTAAGGGATAGGACTATTGACTAACGACTGTATTACACATTTAAAATAAGAAGAAAATGAAAAAGTGAAAATGGTTGCATTTACTTTCAAATCCTCCTGCCTGCCGTCATTATTAGCCATTTGAAACATATTTAATAGGACCGATAAGTGGCATTAAATTGCTGCAGCAGACATTGGTTGCCGTAAAGTTCGTGGGGTTCTCGCCGGCATGTTGGAGATGTCAGTGGGGTTCCCCCACGTAAAATATCCTATCGGCTAATTATCAATATGGTTTGGTAATCATCGAATAAAAAAAGACAAAGAAAAAATGTATAAGTTAATGAAATTTCAATAAATTGAAGCAAATAGAGAGATGGAGGGAAAACACCAAAGAGATAGAAGAATAAGGATTCATTAAATGAAAAATATTGGAGCATGTAGTTCGATTACTCTTGAAGAGGAAACCATCAAGGATGGTGTTGATGATTTTTCCAACAGAACCTAAATTTTTTCTAAAGAGTTGCCACTTCTTATGATGAAGAAATTGTAAGCTTAAATGCCGATACAATGAACTTGGGATTTTTTGATCTTTACTCCTTCTAGGGAGGGTAATCCTAAACTACTTCAATATGAGATATATCAAATTAATAACAAATAAATTCATAGTTGAGTGAAAATAAATCCACCCCACTATTGGTTTGCTATGAATTATAATATTTCAATTCCACACACAATTCCTTTAACTGGAGTTTTAAAAGAGTGTAGTTGTTATTTCAAGTTCAAGGATAGGTGTGCTATGTTCTCAATTTTCTTGCTAGATTTTAGTGATAAAATGGTCAATGCCTAAATAATTGGAGAAACATAGTCAAATATGTAAGAAATTGTAATATAAAAATTACCAAAATCTAGAAGTAGATGAAATACCCTCATACTGCTTTATAGGCTATGAAAATCTAAAAATTCCCAAAGAAACATTGACTACTTAGCAATCACAAGGAATTTCCTACAAATTTTATACCCTCTTCAAGAACTTTAATCAACTCTTTGAGTTAAAGCTAAGAACATGATACAACATTGAAACATAACCATTTGAAGAAAAATGACAACACCATTAGCATTTTCATTCATAACTTGTAGGACATATACATAGGAGAGTGTTTGTTTCTAGATAAAGATTCATTTCTACATCAGTAATTTATATAGAACTAATTTAAGATTGTTACATATAGGACATCATTCCCCAGGACCACTTTCTATCATATTTACCCTTATCCTATTCTAGATGCCGTTTTTTGAGATAAGAATTCATCTGAGTGGTATGTGCAAGATCATCATGGAAAAAATAGGCCCTTAAGTGGCAAAAAATTCAGAAAAATCAGAGATAGGAAACTTGACATAAAATTTGAATAAGTTATCTATATTATTTCAAAAATAAGTAAGAATAATTTTGTTGAAAATTGAATGTAGTTTCTAAATTACTAAGTTTATTTACAAAATAATAAAATCTATTTGATGAAAATTTGAAATTTCAATACAGTAGTACTTAAATTTCAGGAAAAAATAAGAAGTAGGTGTCTGTCTCACCACCCTAACCACATTAAATGATAATATTTTTTATATGATTTTAGATATAAGTAGAGGACTCATGTCCCAATGTGATGCATATTTTTTTGTAAATTTTTTACATGTAAATAATTAATTATAATTTTTATATGACAAATTTTAAAAAATATAAAGGCTCGTATGTCTGACCACCTTAATTTGGTCAAAAATTCATGAAATTCAATTTTTTATTTTTAATCTTGTAGTATGCGAAGCATAGAATGTGATGCATGTTTTGGATTCACAAAATATGATACCGTTTGAAAGCTATAGATGTTTTTCAATCAACCTAAAAATCAGGACTTTAGTCGTAATTCAAGAGAAAATGAATAATAATTATTGATTGAATTAAAACTAAAGCATAATTTATATTGGTGGAAATCTGAGAATATCTTTTAAAACCCCTTTTCATTTCATCAATTTTGGGTAAAAAAAAAGTCATCAGCCACATACCCATCATATTGCCACTTTTTGGCCCATCATGATCCTGCACATACCCTGAAACCCTATTGTAACTCAAAAATCTTACCCTTGTAATGAGCCTAAAAATACTTTTTATAGAACAAGGGAGCAACAAGCATGAGGATCAACTACATTTACATTTCATTTCAGTTTGAGATCATCTACACCAAATTTTGAGGAATCCCAAGTCAATTACTTGCCATCAAGGAAGAGTAAAAGACAAAAACTCACATGACCTACATGTAGACACACCATCTCGACACTCATGTTGATCAAAGAAGATTCTCCACTATCAATCCCAACAAAAACATGCATATATCCCAATGCTAGGAAGTTTGGCACCTCTCCTATACACTAGCCCAAAAAAAATCCACATAAGCACTAGAAATAAAAAATCACATGAACCCTAAATAGGACAATCCTGAAAAAGGGGCTATGGTGTCATTGAAAAAAAATGGGACATAGTCATCACTCTGAGTCATTAGCCTCAGAGCATACTAGCCCATTCCTTGCTCATGGTAGAACTGGAGGAACCGTCACCACCACCTCACTAGAATCATCAGATGGTACCAAAGAGAGGGGATAATAATCACCCTCTGAGTTAGTATTCACCCTCATTGTCTAAAGGGTTGTCAGAGAGCTCACTAGAAAACTCATCCTCCCTAGATAAGCCTTATGATACTTTCTCCTTTCTGTGTCCTATTTTCATATCCCACCAACTCCTTGCCTTTGAACTTGACTAATTCTTCTAATACTATTCAGTTCCTTAGGCAGTAACTGCTCCTAACACCATACTTCATAAAAAAATTGTGTCTTGTCCTATCCTTTGGTGTATTAGGAGCCCCTTGCATATCATCTTCATTATCCTAAGTACTCTTCTTAGAATCAAGCAAGCTTAGTATTCTAGACCTCTCGACTAGCCTAACAGACTCCTCAAACTTATTCATCTTCTTAGAAAACTCCAACCAATTTTTTTTTGACTCAAGCTCAATGCAATTTTTGAATTAAGATTATGATAATCATTCCTTCTTATAATGAGCCATGCAAGTGCGTCAACCATTAATTCTCTAAAGAAATATTTTGTGCGCATGTTGACAACTTTCTACCTTGACCCCTTTAATCCTAACCATTGATCATGATTTAAAATGCATCAATGGATAAAATACCATGCAAAAATTCATAATTGAGTTTTACTTGTGCTTTAATACCCCTTTTAGAATAGAAAAGAGCTGAGTAGATAAACATCCACTCAATACTTATCATTAAAAACTATCTTGCCAGAAATACCCGCTCACCCATGGGAAATATTTCACTTGTGTTTCTCCCTATCAAAACCCACGAGGATTGATGTAGATTTGATCTTAGGATAATGGTTTGTACATTGCCTTTCTTTATTACCACTTAGTCCACATGTACCAAAGGCTAACAAAATTGACGACTAAGATTTAAAGCATGTTCCTTAAAGAATAGAGCTAAAAATAATGCAATTTATAAATAATATCCCTTTGGCTAAATTTTGTTAGCATTCCATATTTAATAGAAACTAGTCAAGCCCTTTCTGAAATTCCACATGTAAAACGACCACTTGCTTGTTGAAAGATATAGGACACAGGCAAGGCCCACATGGGATGGTGGGGAGTGGAAAATATTTATCCATGTCATAGTCATTGAATGTTGAAAAGAAACCCTTTAAACCAAATTCAATCATCAAAGCCAATTGTTCATCACAAATAGCCAGGTGTCGCATTGCCCACTAGCCCATTAGACTACCACTTTCTACAACTACAGATGAACGAGGGCACAGGGAAAAGGCCCAAATGAGAAAAAGTGATGTACCACATACCGTTGATTACTCTTCAAACAACATGTACCACCCAAAGAAGGAACACATTTATCATTAGAAAGTACCACATGGGCATCGCTCATTAGCCCGCACCATTAAAATAATGTAAAATAACAAAAGTTGGGCTCGCAAGGAGCGACACATGTATGGCAATGTTATGAGTCCTTCAACCACCAATCCTCTATTAGATGCACCAATCATTCTTACCAAAGAGAATGTGTCCACCATTGTATCATACAAATGGTTGAAGCCCTCCAACCCGTATGGACAAAATAAGGAATGATAAAATCAGACGGGCATATGGGGAATGGTTGCGATTGATTCAATCAATCAAATGGCTCATACAAAGTTGTATGTGCACATGCCACAAAATTTATTCATAAAAACGGGGGCATGACTAGGTAGATGGGGTAACAACCCATAATGAAGGCTAAAGATTTTCTTTAGATTAAGCCTTTCACCATTAATATCAGAAAATACATGAGATAACCGTCAAGCATAAGACAAGGGGTTAGTAAAAAAATGATTAAAATGGCACAAATGACAACTTAGGTGACCAAGAATGGGAAAGACAGGTCAATGCAAAATTATAACGACCAATGGTTTTTAGGCCAGGATTTTAAAAGTTCTACAAATAGAAAACATTGTCACAATGATGAAAACATTGACCTTACAATTAAGCACAAAAGACCAAACCAAAATTTTCATAAATTTTCATGATAGAACCAAGAAATTTTTTGGGGTTCCATCATGTAGATGGTGAAAATATGCAACATGGTTAAAAAACCTTCAACACACACACACCCATCTTAGTATGTTAACATTCTAAACAAAATAGATTATCAACATCTCCATAGAATAATCCAACATGCTTGCATAAAGATATAAAAAACTAAATTTGTTGAAAGAAAAAAAAGCATATTAGATACCTATTCTATGATGGATTGGTGCTCTTTGAATATGTGAAAGAGCCCTTTCCCAACCCTTGCTAAAACAAATGAAATGATAGACAATGAGATTCTCTTGAACTCGAGTTTCCTATAATAAGGATGCTCTAAATGTAGATGTTGAAATGAGAGAAAATGCAGTGCATTTATAGGAGAAGTTGAGAGAGGAGAAGCCAAGATTAGGCAATGTGGGACTAAATCCCATCCAATAGGAGAGAGCCACTTGTCACCATGGGATTGGCGTACGCTTGTACAAGTTTTGGCCAATGTGCCCATTCAAACTTGAAAATGGCAATAAATGAGTATGGTTGAGGGTTTTTGGGGGGAATTATGTTTGTCCGAAAAAGTCAAACATGAGAGTTAATGAGGGAATATTCTTTGGGAATATGCCCTTGTGAGGGAAAATAGGTTTTTTTAATAAATCAATTTAAATGATTTATTGTGCAAGTGGTTGAATCTAGAGGATTCATGTAATTAAGATTAAAATAATCATGATTTGATTAATCTAATAGGAGTTTAGGTGATATGACATTTGATTTAAATTTTTGTATTTCTTTTAAATCAAATGAGAGGAACTGAATATGGGTGATTTAATTAGATTTAATTAAATCAAGACTTTAGAAGGTTTAATTAATTAATTTGATTTAATTAGATTTAATTAATCAAGAGGAAAGAATGATCGAATGCGATGTTTAATTAGTAATGTTAATATTGTATGTTTACATTTTTCCCCTCTTTGAGGCAATGTACTTGTTGCATTGGTTCAAAGAATGATGCCGCTAACATCAAAATTAAAAAAATTATGAATTTTTTAGATGCCCCAGCGAAATGAAGTACATTATTACAATATCCCCTGGAGAGATCGAGTGAAAATATTGAGGTGGATGTCGCGACAAAGAGGTTCAAAATGAATGTATGGATGGTTAGAATATATGATCTATATGATAATAATGATGGAAATGAAATTTTTGGAAGATGCTTAGAATAACAAATTTATATTATCCTAAGCAACTTAAATGATTACGAAAATGAGATGCAATGGATGCAGGGTGGATGATGTTGTGTTATGATGATATGATGTGATTATGTAGGATGTAGGATGGATGCAAGATCGATGCATTGTTAGTGCGAAAGAGGATAGAAGAATGATATGGATCAACCCTTGAATCCAAGAAGATGTAGAAGTCCAACAAGTCCCCTAGTCATTGAGACTTTATTGGATATGATGATGAATGATGATGATGTATTGCTTATCCAAGGATGGGAAAAGAGCATACCTTTCTTTATGTTTGATAACACATGTAGGTGTGATGCATCAAGGTATTAAGAACCAGGATGGTGTGGCACCTAGTGTGATGGACTTTGACTCGTCAAATAGATAGGAGTACTCTTGTTCACACTTGAAAAACATAACCTTATTTAGAATGCAATTCAGATATTCTAGACATCTCGGGCCAAGACATAAAAAGGCAAGCCTTCTTATGTGGTCAACAAGATACCTAAAACATCCTTCCTATAAGCAAAAAAAGGTATGCATGACGAAGTTATTTTACAAGAATATCCAACAAGAACAGTCGGACAACAAGGGTTATAAGGAGGAAGAGTCTGACGATGAGACTAATGATTTGGGGGAGAAGACCCTGCCTAATCCAATGGATAGCAAGACTCCTTGCTATGGCTCTGACTTGCACACTCCGTTGGTGACTGAACCTAGTGAGATGCAGGAGACTAGGGATACTGGGGAAGTTTCAAATATGGTGGCGAAGAGACTGAACACACTAGACAAAAGATTTAGGGGCTTGATCCGCTTTACTATGAAACTGGGCCACTTTGTTACTAGTGCACTGTCAAATGTTATAAAAGAAGAACTAGAGGGGAATAATAGCCAGAAAAACAAGGATTGGGTGGGCAATGAGGTAGTGGACCTCCTGATCAAGAATTGGGCTAAGGCCAACTAGCTACATTTGTTGGTGGTCTATTCGCTCTTTTTTCGGTTGTCAGCGTGCTGTCCCTGGGCTGTCTCTGTGGTTTTTTTGGTTTTTTTCCTATTGTTGTTTCGTTTCTTTTTGGCCCTAGTGGCTCTTTGTGAGGGGTATAGCACCCCATAAATGTTGTTTAACTTTTCAAAAATAGATAAAAAGATAATGATCACTGCCCCATTCCTTTCTCTCTAAACCTAATTTGTTTAGGCATCATGGAGAGGTCCTTGGAATGAGCGCAAAATAAGATAAGTCAAAAGACAAAATAAAGTAAACAAACAAGCTAATGCTCTTCATACCGCTAGCCAAAACTAACTACTATGGGGTACTTGATGCTTATGTCCATCACGGGGAAAGCTTCATCCTAGGACATGTTGTGATCAGGGTTTTGATGGGACTGATTTGGGTTATAAGCTATTTATTTTTTGAGTTGACTAACTTGCTTCCTTACTGATCTAGACTTGAGGCTTTGATGATTAGAAATTCACTTTGAAACCTGCTAGACTTGCTTCTAACTAACTCACCAAAGGGTGAATGTGACTATTGTTTTATTATGAGTGATGACAATCACGGGTGAAAGCGAGATGAAATGGATGCACCATTTTGGTTTTTTTAAATGTTTTGAGGCTGTTTTTGGAACTTTTGAGATGTTTTACAATTTTTTTTGGTATTTTCAAGATTTATGATGAACAGACTAACTCAAAGACCTATCTTAAGGGTCTCGGGAGCTGATCCATAGATTAGCCTTGCCTACGTTATACACGCAAAGACAACGTAGTTCAATTGATGATAGACTTAACACAATGAAAAGATGGATGGGCGAATGGATTGCTGATGCGATGGATGCCTAAAGGATTGACCTAAACTATCTTGGGGGATGACCAAAGATCAACCTTGCCTATGTTCAAGCTCAAAGACAATGTAGTTTGGACAAGGTGAAAGATTGACAAGACTAAATGATGAATTTTTGAAGATTTTTTGATATTTTGCCATGTTTTTGGATTTTTTGAATGATTTGGAATTTTTTGAATATTTGATGAAATTTTTGAATGTTTTGGATTTTTGATGAAATTTGGGAAAGCACAAAAGATATACACAAATCTAATCTACTCCCAGTTTCAAGGACATGCCCCCAACATTTAAGCAATAAACTACTTCGATATAGGTAGGACAAACTGACCTTAGGAATATGCCAAATAGTACTATGGTGGAATATGATATGGACACCAGCTCAGGCTATGGTATGGATGTGAGTGAATGCGTGGATGGAGGATTAATGAAATGTGATGGAATGGATGAGTGATTCATGCAGATCTTGGTGGATAAAGATTTTTTTATTTACACTTGAAGCCTATTTTTTAGGTTTTCACCAAGGTACTTGTCCAAAGTGCCACCGAAGTGGTTTTCACTAGAGGACAATTTTTTTCTTTACTGTTTTCAATCCTTTTTCTGAATTTTTTGGATATTTTTGTATATTTTGTTTTTTTGTTGTCGCCAAGATGCTTGTTTGCTAGGTTTCATCAAGGTAATCATTTTTTCGGGACATTTTATGTTTTTTTTTTTGTATTTTTCGGTTCTATACCTTGCAATATTTAGGCATAAATTTTTTTGAGATAAGATTTGTTCAAAGGCTCCTACAGAGGCTCACCTTCTGGTGTTGCTAGTTGATATGCCCTTGACATATAACTTGCAGTAATGATGAAAGGTCCCAGCGAGTTGGGTTTCAATTTTCCTTTGCTATCTAGGTTCGATACATTCTTTTGGTTCTCTTTTAGCACAAGGTCCCTGATTTGGAAGGTGCATTGCCTGATTTTCTTGTTGTAGCCTCGTTTCAGGAAATTCTGGTAGACTTGTAGATGATTTAGGGAATCCATGCGTCCTTCATTTAGTAAATCCAACTCATTGAGTCTTGTAACCCTATATTCCTCATCTATGATGAGGTTTTGCAAAGATATCCACAATGATGGAAGCTCGATCTCGATAAGGAGGATGGATTCTAATCCGTAGACCAAGGAGAATGGGGTGGTGCCTGTTGGTGTGCAGATGCTTGTGCGGTAGGCCCATAAGGAAAGATTTAGTTGCAGATGCCATTCATGACCAGAGTCATTGACTATTTTTTTGAGGATTTTTAGAATGGTTTTATTTGTATCTTCTACTTGCCCATTGCCTTGTGGGTAATATGGTGTGGAAAAGTAGTGTTGGATTTTGAATTTTTCACACAAGTCATGAACATCCTGGTTCTTGAAAGGTGTCCTCTTATCAGAGATAATGGATTGGGGAAAACTCTATCAGAAAATGAGGTAGTTTAGGATGAACTTGGATATCTGCTTTCTAGTGATGTAGGTCATGGGAATTGCTTCAACCCACTTTGTGAAATATTCGGTGGCGATGATGATGAACTTGTGGCCATTAGATGAGATGGGTGAGATTTTACCTATGAGATCGAGCCCCCATTGGGAAAAGGGCCAAGGTGTAACAATAGGAAGTAATCCATGAGCTAGTGAATGAATGAGGTCTCCATATTGCTGGCATTGTAGACACCTTCTGAAAACTTTGTGTGCCTCTCTCTTAATTGTTGGCTAGTAGTATCCAGTTCTTAGCAACTTCTTAGCCAAGGTCATACCACTCAAGTGTGAACCGCATATGCCATTGTGTACCTCAATCAAAGTATGTAGGGCTTCTTGAGGTTTTAAGAAACGTAATAGGGTTCCATTGATGCTTCTATGGAAGAGGGTTTCTCCTAGGATGATAAATCGTAAGGACCTTTTGACAAAGGTTCGCTTGATGTTTGGGGTAATGTCGGCTGGGAGGATTCCTAATCTCAGATAGGTGTAAATGTCATGGTATCAAAGATCACTGGGACCAACGTATTCGCACACATATTCTGACTCTGGTACCTCAAATGTGGGTATGAGAAGCTGTTCTACCAGGAATTCATGTTTCGAGACATTGTGAGGGATATCCAACAAGGATTTGATCGTTTCCATTGCATCAATTGCTTTGTTGTTTTCCCTAGGTATTTTCTCAAAGGTGATATTGATAAATGATTCCTTGAGGCTTTCTACCACCTTTTTGTATGGTGTAAGCTTATCATCCTTAGTTTGGTATTCACCATTGACTTGGTTGATGATAATTTGTGAGTCTCCATAAACCTTTAATGCAATGATTCACCACTGTGTTGCAATTTTGAGACTTATGCCTAAAGCCTCGTACTCTGCAATGTTGTTCGTACAAGGGAATTCCAACTTATAAGACCTCTATATGCAATCCCCTTGTGGGGTAATAAAGAACACACTGGCTCTTGATCCATGTGTGTGGGAGCCATCAAAGTATAGTTTCTAGTGGTTGGCTACACTGAGATTAAAAAGGAACTCATCTAGAAATTTTGATATGAGCGGGTTGTTTGTGTAGAGGGGAGCTTCTGCTAGCTGGTCTGTAACAACTTTTCCTTTGATCGCCTTTCGCTTGACATACTCAATATGATGTTCAGATAGTATCATCACCCATTTAGCCATTCTGCCTGTAAGCATTGCTCTTGACAATAGATATTTGAGGGGGTCTATCTTGGAAATTAGCTTAATTTGATGAGTTAGCATGTAGTGTCTAAATTTCTAGGCTGCAAAAACCACTGCTAGGCAAGATTTTTCTATTGATGTGTAATTGAGTTCATGCCCTACCATTGTTATACCGATATAGTAAATTGCCCGTTCAGTTCCCTTTTCATCATGTTGGGCTAAAAGGGTACCAAGGGTGGCTATTGTTACTGAGATGTATAGAATCAATGGTTTCCCTACGATTGGTGGGATCAACACAGGTGGTGTAAGTAGATATTCTTTGATGTTTTTGAATGCTTGTTCACACTTGTCATCCCACCTGAATACTACTCCCTTGTGGAGGAGATGTGAATAGGCGATCTGTTTATCTACTAGTCTTGCTATGAATCTCTAGATGGAATGGAGTCTACCTTGTAATCCTCTAAGTTACTTTAGTGTTCTTGGTGCTCCCATATCAAGGATTGATTTTACCTTTGCGGGATGCACTTCTATCCCTCTCATTGAAAAAATGTACCCTAGCAACTTTCTTGATTGTACCCCAAAGACACATTTCTTTGGCTTGAGTCTGACCTTGTATTTTTCCAGTCGATCAAAATTGCACTTAAGGTCACTATGTGATCCTGCATTTTCTTTGATTTAGCCAATATTTCATCGACATAATCTTTGATAGATTTGTGAATCATGTCATGGAAGATCAGTGTCATGGCTCTTTGGTATGTAGCTCCTGCATTCTTTAGCCCAAATGACATCATGTTCCAACAGTAGGTGCCCCAAGGACATGTGAATTCTATCTTATGTTGGTCTTCTTTTGCTATCATTATCTGATTGTATCCCGAGAAGCCATCCATTAGGGATAATGTATCATGTCTGGCCGTCATGTCGAATATCATGTTAATGTTGGGTAGTGGAAAATCATCCTTAGGACATGCTTTGTTTAGATCTCTAAAGTTTGTGTAGATGTGGATGCCCCCATTTGGTTTTGAGACTGGCACAAGATTAGATACCTATTTTGGATATTCAATTGGTCGTATGAAGCCAACATCTAAGAGTTTCTATAATTCTATCTTCATGAGCAGAGCTATCTATGGGTGCATTTTTCTTAACTTTTGTTTGAATGGCTTCGCTCTAGGGTGAACAGCCAAATAATGAACTAATACTTCAAGATCCAAACCTGGCATGTTAACGTAGGTCCATGCAAAGTTTTCCTTTCTTTCTCTTAAGAATGTAGCCAACAATTCCTTTTCTTTTTTCTGAAGTGTTTGAGCATAGAATGTGATTCGTGGTTCTGTCTCTATTCCCAAGTTGATAGGATTACACTGCTCTACTAGGACCGTTGATTTCTCCTGATGTAGAGCAGTAGGGGGCAGATTGAATCCTTCATCCTCCAACACCTCAAAGAGGTTTTCACAATTAGATGTGTCCTTTATTTTTACTGTTATGTGGTTAGAGAGTGCCACACTGTGGTTTTCACTCAACTCCGAGCTTCTTCTCGATATTTTTATTTTGCAACTGAAGGAATCAATCGTCTCCCCATAATATGCTTGGGTGTCCAATGTGATGTCAAAATCCCCTTGTGATCCCCACATGGAACTATATCCCTTAGTCCCATGAATTATGAGAGAGCCTCATTATTTTCGATGAGTCTAGAATTGGTGGTCCACGTTGGTCATGATCGATGAGTTGAGGGTGTACTAAGGTGATTTGGTGGGTCTTTTGGCTTGACTCAGCTGGTGAGGCACTAATCATTAGTAGGGTGGAATCCTCAAAGAGCCTAGGAAGGATTGGTACAGTGTCATCATCGTCACTACTGGCGCAAACATCAATGACGTCAAAGGTGAAATTATCTAGTGGGATGCCTAGGCAGACGGGTGGTCTAAGGGTAGTTGCCGACACTTGAGGGGAGTTCCTGAGTGCCCTACTAGGAGTACCTATACCACGTACGGTTATACTCGAAGGAGTGCATCCAAGGCCAAGGTTCCACATTATTCTTTCTACAATGATGGACTCCAATCGTCCATGACTATTCCTTCCAAGGCTTTCATTCCTGTTATAGCCCACACTAAACATCATTTGCAACCCTTTGTTAGTTTCATCCATGGGTAGGGTGGGGGTGGGCCTTTCATCTTGGTATAATGTGTTTGAGATGTCTCTCTCATCCACATTTTCTTGACTGAGATCCCTCCAATAGCTAAATCCAAAAAGTTTTTCGCTAACAGTGTGGATTGGTGTTTTAGCTAGCTGAGGTTGTCCATGCGACCTAGGATATTGTGGTAACTCTCCTACAAAAAATCAATTCCTTTCCATTCTATAGTCTATGCATCCATTGTCCTGGATCACGTTTTTGATTTTAGATATATCATGGATGGCGGGTGTCTCTATCTTAAAAGTGGAGGCGAGGTTAGCTGGGTCGATGTATGAACTGGATGGCCCTTCATCATTTTTTAGGACTTAGGGGATTTTATAAAAATTGGCTTTCAAGTTTTTGCAGTAAGCGAATGATTCGAGATCCCCATGTATAGCAACCTCCTCATTCTGGTACAAGAATTTTTGTAGACATGCAAAAATAACAATCATGCATCATACAAATTAACATCCATTTCTTCTATTAATCAATTAAAATATTTATTGATTAATTTCCTAAGGTTCATTAAATAAATCAAATTATTTAAATCCTTATGTTCTTCTCATTTGATTTAATAAATCAAACTGATTTAATCAAATGTCAAATCCCTAAAATCCCCTAAGTTAATTAATCTACATTAATTAACTTCTAATCATGATTATCATTCTCTAGCTTTTGACTCAACTAGAGTCAAATCCAAACTCCTAACTAACCCACCCACTTGCACCAATAAATCATTTATTTGATTTATAATTCCTCTAATTACATTCAAAAGGGCATCAAAATGGAATATTCTTCCATTTTGAATCTTCCCCCCAAAAGGGACTTGTCCCTTCCAACAAGGTTTTAAATGCTATTTGCACAAGTCAACATGGCATTTATTGCACCTTTCATCCCCCCAAAACATGTCTTCTCATCCAAATTTGAATTTCAAATTGGCACATTGGCCAAGACTTGCACATTCCTCACCCTCTCACACCTTGACAAGTGGCATCTTGTCATTGGCCCATGAATGATCCCACATTCATCAATTTGGCCTCTCATCTCTCCAAGCTCAACTATAAGTTGAAGGCTTCTCTCCTTCAAACAAAAACAACAGCCACATTTGAAAGCATTTGCACTATAGGCAACTTGAGTTCAAGCATCTCATTGTCTATTTCACCAAGCTTATCAAGGATTGGGAAAGGGCTCTTTCACATACTCAAAGAGCACCAATCCAATATGGGATAGTTTTATTTCATATCTTACATGTTTTGTTCATGTTTAGTTACATTTGAATTATGAAATAATATCTCATAAGGATGTGATTTCTGTTATTTTGTTTGTATCATGTTGCTAACACACTCGCAGATTTTGACGTCCTACAAATGGCGCTAGAGGGAGGGCTGATATGGAGTCTCTATTTTTGTTTAGGCATTTTTTTTTTTTTCCTACTTTTGGTTACATAAGATCGATTAATGCTTCAAATAGAAACTGCAAGTCTCTATTTAATTCAAGCATTTGGATTAAAGAATAAAAGTCTATGTTTCTGTTTTTATAAGCTTCAAGCTTTAAGATGTGACTGTTTGTATTTTTTTCAAGCTTTTAATCTTTGTCGCATAAGTGGCTATCTAATGAATCTACCTTCAATAAAATCTCCATTCTACTAGAACAATTTGTCAGATTATGAGGATGAGTGATAACAACCATAGGTTGCATTTCGGTCCCAACTTTGTTATCCTTGTCCTTCATTCTCATTCCAAGGAGGTCTCGCTTCCCCTTCATTCATATTCCAGCAATTAGTAATCACCTTCAAAGCATGTGGTATGTCGTGCATTCAACTATACTACAAAAGTCATAACCCAAAATCCAAATGTCCATAGATTTCAACAGACTGTTGATCATCTGTAATGCGTCCACACACTGTTGTGAACTCTCATTGCTGACTCCATCTTCCAATATCTTGATCACTGCCATTAATCATAATCACAGATCCTTGAAGTTGCCTCTAAAGAAATAGTGGAAGTAAAAGAAAAGAATATTATGTGGTAGTTACTTAGGAGAATAGATTGATTAGACATTGTTGTGTTTCTATTATATCATTGGTGTTTGTGCTGCTGCATCATAATTAATCGAAGCATGATATGAGTAAACTTTGCATGATATTTACATTGAGGACCTGCTGTTATTGATTGGTAGATTGAAAATATTTTAAAATCTGTCAAGTAAAAATATCTTAACAGTCAATATTACAAGCGTACGCCTTACCTAGAATGTTTTAGAGACTGCTGTAAACATTTGATGATCTACAGGTACAACGTAGGGTAACTACATTCGACAGTTGTAAGGGAAGTATATCTTGTGCATTCAATGAGACTATATCTTTAAAGGGCGCATTATCAATAGTTCACATACTTTGTCTATGTCTTATCTATGCTTCTGACGCCATTGGATTTAGAATGCATAAAGCTCTTCTTTTTTAACATACTAATGGAAGGATTATCCAGATTAACTTCTTAAACAGTTTGCGCACCCTCTGTATGCTTCCATTTTGGCATAGAAGCTGCCAGTTGCATTAGCATTATGGGAGAGGATGCTAGTCAAAATTTGCAGGGTGCGACTGAATACTGGCTAATGTCCTTTGCTTAAATCTTTTCAAACACATACGTTTTGCACATAGCCTGCAATCATTGCGCTCCATGAGACCACACTACTTTGAGGGATTTGTCAAACAGTTCATGTGTCTTTTCTGCCGTTCACCATTGTGCATACATTTTAGCATAGGCAGGGAGGATGCTGGTCTAAGGTCGCAGAATTTACACCTGCCAACTATGTTCGCCTCTTTCCAAAAAGTTCACCTACCTTATCTCACACTCATCTACCAGCGCAGTTGCAGCTACAACATCTAAAAAGAAAAGAAGGGAAAATAGTCTCCCATTTACGCACAGGCAGAGAGGATGCTGGTGGAAGTTGTGGAGTCAGAATTACACCCGCCAGTTACAAGCTTCAAAGGCCTTTCCAACAAATCCATTTGCATGCATGTCTGCTGCACATTTCCAACTATTAGCATCTGATAAAATTTGGTATTAACTTATGTTTTGATGGATGTCCATCCCCTTTTACTAAACTTGACAGGGAGGATGCTACGCAAAGGTTGGGAATTCGGCTAAACACCTACTAAATACGTTTTCTTGAAATCTGCAAGGACTTTGATGGCAGAATTAAAGTCTCAACGTTTTCTTTTGACAGCTATATTACCTAGCTAGATGCATGATGTGTTCGGTCTAACTATAGGATTTTTAATTGTCTAGTGGATCAATTGATTTGATACAAATTAATACTTGCAGGTGCTCAAGCAACAAGCATTCAAGGTAGTGTTTATTTTGTCTTGATTCAAGCATTGGATTGGAAGTTTTGTTGACACTGCCATAAACAACGATGGATGAGTTTGAGGGAGGCATCTCTACTTTCCTTCATGTGACTTCATTTAATGCTTATACACCTACTATGATATCGCTGCATATTCTCAAAGACCAGACAGTGAATAAATGCAATGGCGCTGACCTCTCTTCATTTTCAATCATTTAAAAATTTCACAGATTGGTAGACTATCCACGCCAAGTCATAGTCTAGTCATTAACAACTATAGCTTATCAAGAGTGATGCATTTATGGTCATAGCTTCTATAGATCTTTTAGCTTCTTAAATGCTAGATTTCACCATATCTTGTATAGATCTTTCAGTCTCTGAGATTCAGCCATTCGCTTCAACCATTTGCTGACAGAAATGACTGGCAACAACTTGTTAGCTGCGCCCATAATCCTGACATGGAAGTATTAATAATGCATTAAATGATGAAGTGGTCCCTCTGCAGATGGAGAAATGGCTGACAGCAAACAAGACTGCCTAAATAGGCTTGCTAAAGAATTAATTCATTTCTCATTAATATGGATTTTCTTTGTCAATCTTGATATGCCTTTTCATTAATATTGTTCTAAGTGATATGATTGCTAACAATTTGAATATTTTGCAGAACGGGGCGACTCATAAAGGCTGGAAAATTATTGAATAGTATTGTTGTTTTTCATTAAATGTAGAATTAATGAATTATTGAATCAATGAACTATCAATTTTTGACATTTGTTTTCTTGAATGTTTTTTTTGAATATTTCAATAACTGATTTGCAGGTTCCTTGAAAATAATGAAGTAACAAGATGGAGAAAATGAGAAATCAACAAGTCGATTTTAGTTGAAAAAAATGGGCATCAAATTGGAGAAAAGCATTTTTTAATGCTTATTATAATTATCTTGAGCTTCTATTTTATACTCTCATTTTCTGTTTCAAACCAAATCACCTTTCAATTGGGATTTAAAATTAATCAGTGATTGATTTTCTTTTTCAAATTGGGATAAAATTGAACTTTAGAAACACTTACTAAATTTCAATTTCAGCTTAAAATTGAACAAGGCAATCACACGTTTCAATTGGTGCTTAAAACAAACACATCATTGGTTTGAGGTTTAAAATGAACATGTGCATTCAATGCTTTGTAATCTTTTTCACAAAGTAATATCATCGAAAAGATGTATGCGCTTCTCTCGCGCCTCACGGCAATCTTGAGAATCAAAAGTCTTTTTATGATATTAAGTAGTCAAAAAGATTGCCTTCACATTTCATTTTGGGAAACTTAAAATTGAACAAAACATGCGAGTGTGAGCACGACATATTGCGGAGGTTTTCCCCTTTGTTTTTCAATGAAGGTTGTGTGAATGACGGAATATGTTAGCTCGCTTTTGTTTAATTTGGAGGGCCTGCCTTGTGGGAAAAAGTAATCACCCAAGGGAACGACCCAACCGGGAACACGCTAAAGCCAAGTGACTTCCACCCGGGATATAAGTGTGGATATTGGAACAAAGGCCAATATCACGAGGATTATTCCGATGAGATGGACAGCAATGGACTCTCGCCGACGTTGGATAATCCCCCACGAATGGAATGCCCGAATTAGAACCCTTGTTTAGAAATTGGCCAAAACCTTATCTATCTTGTTGGTGCAAAAGGTCATGTCCTTTGAAGCTGCCCCACATAACATGCGGTCTTGTTGTGGAAATGGAAAGTATGCCATGGGAGATTCATGGGTACTAATGCTTGGCTGACCCGAATAAGTGAGTGCCGTGGAGGGGAGCCAGTGTGGTCAAGCATTTAGCCACTCGCACAAGATATGCGCAGCTGGATTTATCCAAGTGGGAACCCAACAAGGTATTGTCTCATCATCCTAGGGTTGTAAAAAGTGCTTGGAATCAAAACACATTGCTTGAATCCGAAACAGTGGAAAACAAACATTCAACAAGTCATCAGAATTTCAAACCCTTTAGGAAAGAAAATACCTTTGACGAATTCAAGTGTTCATGCTTGCCCTAGGGATTTCATCCTTAGAGGCTTCTAAGCATTTGGATTTCAACTTAATTTGCTTACTGAAGTCAACAATAGATAACCTTTGTCTTGATCTCCTTGATTTCTGCATAACACACTTTGTGGGATAAAGGGAAATTAGGATATTGGACATTTAGTTTGAAAAACATAATCAAGAAAGTGCTTGTGGTAAAAAGAACTGAATCTAAACAAGAGAAAAAGACAAATTTGATTACACATGTGTTTTCTAACATGATTTCTCGCAAGATCAAAATCCCAAAACCGAAGTTCAAAAAGCTTAGTGTGAAAGCTAGTGAGGAATGTCTTGAGATCTTGAATTGTTTGAAAGGTTTACTTTCCTCTCATAGGAAATATAGCGTGTTCTTCAACACCGAGGTCTTGTAAGAAGAAGTGTTATTCTAGGTCAAGTCTAGGATCAAATTCAATCACTTTCATCCATCTTCAAACATCAAAATCAATCAAATTTCCATCTCACCAACAACTCTTGGAAACTTTGTAAACATCTTTTATGCTAAACTCTTAGGCTAAATCAAATCACTTTGTTTGACTTAACACAACTAGTCAAACCATCATCCTATACACGAGTTCTCTCTTGGATAATACAACTTCCTAGGGTTTACGAGTTCATCTTGTTTGGCTTAACACACCTAGCCAAATTATCAAATCATCACCTCATTTGACTTGACGCACTTAGTCAAACTACCATCTTGTAGGAGTTCACTCTATGGATAACACAACTTCCTAGAGCTTTACGATTACATTTATCACATTTTGTTTGACTTAACGCATCTAGTCAAACCATCAATCCAATCATGATCAATCAAGTCCTAAAAGTTTAGCATTCCCTTCAAAGTTTCTTTAAGAGTTCCATTCATCCATATCACTCATTTTTCGTTATCTCATCCTCATCATCACTTTGATCCTTCAATTATCCTAGTTCTTCACTTCTTTGAACCTAAGGTTTAGACCGATCTAAAGGATTAGAGGCTCATCTCTTACATTCTTGAAAATTGATCTTCATTTTATGGTTCAAACTCAATCTCAACACAAGAGGGACATGGAATATAAACTTGATCCATCCATCATGAGCAATTCGATTCAACCAAACTATCCAAGCCTCGCAATACCATTTGATTTTCAAAGCTTGTGCAATGCATACATGGGAGCTTTATCTCATACAAACATCAATGGTACACGAAATATGAGCATACCCAATCCAAAGTTTGGAACACCTTTCCCAATGATAGATTTAAATCCAAGTCCAAATCTGCAAATCTATCAACCAAACGCTCAATGCATGAGTTTTCCAAACAATATTATCCCACAAAAATCTATACATACCAAGTGCAACTTTACCAAACATGACCATTTCAAATCCACACTTGGTAAACTTTAGGGTCGACATGTTTGCAAATCCCCCTAATGTTGTTCAAAATCCTAGCAATATATTGGCAACTCCATATGTTGATTCAAGTCAAGGTAACACCATGCAAAATCAAAGTTACCTAAATCAAGGAAATATGATTCTAGACCACAACAATGTTCAAAGTCAACCTATAATGCCAAATGAAAACATCATACCAAACTATCCCATTTTTTCATCGATATCGCAACAATAGATGGAAACCATCCAAGCAACCCCAACAATCAACAACATTCCCATTCCACCACCACCACCACCACCGCCAAAATACAACACGACCAATTCATTCTCCATCATGTTGCAAGCTGCACAAGAAGCTTCCCGCAAAAAGGCACTCCAAGCCCAACAAGCTACACAGCTAGTTGCTCAGCAAGCACAAGCGGCTCAAGTAGCCCAACAAGCGCAAGCGCAAGCAGAATTCTACGCACTATTGAAAGTAATCCAAGAAGAAGTAGCACAACAAAGAGCCCAACAAAAAGCTTTGTTGGCACAAAAACAACACAACGAACAACAAGTGTTGTTGGCTCAGCAGCAAACATAGACATTACTCGCCCAACAAAGCTTACAACAGATTCCCACCACAATTGTTGAAATCAAAAATCAAGATCAATCTATCAATAAGCACTTGGAAGATGTTTCAACCTTGACCAAGGATCAAATCAACATACACCAAGAGCTACTTTTCAATCACGATCAAAAATCACTCACGATACCCAACAATGATCAAATTCAAGAAATACCAACATCACTTGATCATATGGTTGAGAACATTGACAATCCCTCCATCAAAATTGTTGAAAACAATGATCAAAATCTTCCATCAAGGTCTAGCAATGGCCCTTCCAACAACATATTGACATCCTTTGACCTCATGGTTAAAGATATTGAAGGAATCCCTATCTCAACATTTGATCCAAATCCTCTCAAAGTTCAAGAGAATATTGAGCCACTTCCTAATGAAGATATCCAAGAAAGAAGTCCATCCTTTGAAATTGACCCATGTCAAGAACTTGATCCAAAGCATGGCGAAAGTAATTCTGAAATCGTTCAAAATCATGAATTTGTATCTCCGAGATACTATAATGATCTAATGGGAACTCTCCTATCTATACAAGATGTCACAAATTATGATCACATGCATATAGCACGTACTCCTCCACCTACTTACAATTTGCTTTCTTCGGATGGACACATAGATGATCTTCATTCAAAACAAGAGTCTCATACTCTTGAAATCATTACCAAGGAACAAGAGTCTCCTACTCTTAACATTTGTGTACAAGACCAAGATGTGGAAAAATTTGGAGACATAGCAGAAACAAATCATGATGAAGGCTCCTACATAAGTCATGAATCAGAAAGAATGAATCATGGGAAAGACTTTTACAAAAATAGTGAAGCATCAACACCTCTTGAAGAAGAACTACAATCTGATATCTCACAAGATCAAGCCAAAGAGATCAATCAAGAGTTTATCCCACATGTGGAGGATCCTATCACTTATAAAGTTGGATCACTCACCTTTCTTAGAGCAAGCTATCTCGTCAATAAAAAAGCTGACACATTTGAAGGTCCACCACAAAGCAGAGAAGGAGCAACACCTTGTTTCCAAGGGAAATCATATCTTTTTGCAAATAAAATGTTTCAACATATGAATTATCAGGGCAGAGGATTAGGTCCGCATGAACAAGGTATCCTAGAACCAGTGCATATTATCGGCAATCCTAAGCATCAAGGCCTTGGTTATTCGCCAATCAAGGAATATAAACATATCAGTGATACCTCCACAAAACTGGGGGCAACTTCGTCTCGAGCAAACGTCAACATAGGGAGCATGAAGAATCCTTATGATGAAACCAATGCCAATACTACAACCTGCCATATCACGAATCTTCATCCACCCATCACCCCATCCATGAATTGGGACCAATGTCAAAAGAAAGATTTGAATCAAATGATGAAGCACGAAGGACAAATAAAATACAAGTGGATACCAAAGAATACAAAGAATGACTATCCCTATCAAACTCCATCAGTCAAAGAAACTATGGGGAAAAATCAAAAAGGGGCAAGTATCCATCCAAGATGTCCACAAAGGAAAAAGCAGGCTTCTCAAGCAACATGCAAAGTGTATCAAGAAGTTGGTCCTAATTCCATGCACACTTCCATATCCACCCATTATTGCTCATCTTCCCAAGTTTGGAGAGTCAAAGGTTCCAGACTGACATCCAATCCATATTTTACTCCTAAACACACTCCATCCACGCCTCAATGCATGATATCCAATTCTCACATTGACCGTGTATTGGCAATGACCCTTCATCATAAGGATTCAGAAGGCAATCTATCACGATGTGCACACAAAGACAGAGTTAACTCCAGTATCAGCAAAGCAGATCAAGAATCTCAAAAGATGCATTCAAGTGCACATATCTTAGCAAAGCAACTTCTTCAAGCAGGATATCGATGGCACATTATGACAGAAGCATCAACATCAGCACCACCAGGTGGTTCAGCATCAGCTTAAAATCTCTCAGAAAATACAAAAACAATCAGAAAATGTCTTGAAAAAATGGTCACCTTGATGAAAACCTGGCAAACAGGTGTCTTGGTGACAACAAAAAAATACAAAAATACAAAAAATCCAAAAAAAAAAAATCAGAAAAAGGATTGAAAACAGTAAAGAAAAAAATCGTTCTCCAGTGAAAACCGCTTCGGTGGCGCTTTGGACAAGTACCATGATGAAAACCTGGCAAACAGGCGTCATGTGTAGAATCAAGCATCTACATGTGCCAGTTCAGGAGAAAGCATCTTACCACATCCATAATAAAGCTAGCATTCCATCCATATCATTCGTTCATCCATGAACCATTTATCCAATACATTTTTATCCATCTGCATCCAAGGTCCAAGTTACCTTGATCTTGATAAAATTTTGGAGCACACTTTATGCTTGCTTATGGTAAAAATCTTGACATGGGTCATTTTCATTGATCCTATCCTACCCAACGCTATATGAGCCTTGAAGCATTATTCGAATGAGCGTTCCTCTGTTCTAACACCTTATCTTGTCACAAGATAATCCTTGGCATCCTTTGCATGCTTACCATACCCATCCATCTATCCAAGAATCCACTCATGGCCGTTCAAACATTGCTAGACATTGGGGGCAGATATTTACATCTTGATTCGAGAATAAATCTTGATGTATATCATCCAACTTATGTGGTGATCCGAGCATTGGAAAACGTGAAATCAACTTGGTCAAATCAATTTGTGAGCCAAAAATCCAAATCACTAGCCCATGGCATATTTTGACAGCAAGACGATGTTCCTTATCAAGTTTTATCTTTCATCGAACATCAATCTGAACAATTCATATTAGTCGCATCTAATGCGCACATCTGTGTCACATCAAATCATCAAAATAATTTTGTTCCAAATCAAGCTTCATCAATCTTGATCAATCGAATCCAATCAATCATCATCTTGTTTGACTTAACACACTTAGTCAAACTATCATCTTGTGCACGAGTTTACTCTAGGATAACACAACTTCCTTGGGTTTACAAGTTCATTATCATCACTTTGTTTGGCTTAACACACTTAGCCAAATTATCAAATCCATAATCACCTTGTTTGGCTTAACACACCTAGCCAAATTATCCTTTTTGTACAAGTTTACTCTAGGATAACACAACTTCCTGGAACTTACGAGTGCATTATCACTTTTGTTTGACTTAACACACTTAGTCAAACTATCAATCCATCAGTCCGATTGATCAACATTAAAGCTTGGTTTTCAACAAAATCCTAAAACAAAGCACTGATATCATCACATATCATATCCATATTGTCAAAATCGTGCGAAAAATCCAAAAACATTCATAAAACTCACTCAAAAAACCAAAAAAAATTCAGAAAAATCATCAAAAATCCAAAAACATGTCGAAATATCATAAAATCTTCAAAAATTTCATCATTAGGTCTTGTTAGTTTTTTTCTACCTTGTCGAACTATGTCGTCTCTGAGCTTGAACGTAGGCAAGGTTGATCTTTGATCATCCCCCGAGATAGTTTGTGTCCGTCGCATTGGCATCCATTTACCCATCTAGTTAGGTGTCCGTCGCATTGGCATTCGTTTGCTTATCTTTTCTTTTACAATCAGGTCCGTCCTTATGTTTCCGTCGCATTGGCAATCCGTTTGCCCATTCATTTATGTGTCCGTTGCATTGGGAATCCATTTTCCCATTTATTTATGCGTTCGTTGCATTGGCATCCATTTTCCCATCTAATTAGGCGTCCGTCGCATTGGCATTCATTTGCTTATCTTTTTTTTACCTTTAGGTCATTCTTTATGCGTCCATCGCATTGGCATCCATTTTCCCATCTATCTCATCCGCAGTCAAGTCAATTGACACAAAATCCAAAAACATTCATAAAATCTTGAAAATACCAAAAAACATTGAAAAATGTGAAAATTCCAAAAACAGCCTCAAAACATTTGAAAAAAAATCAAAATGGTGCATCCATTTCATCTTGCTTTCACCCGTGATTGTCATCACTCATAATAAATCATCGTCGCTTTCATCCTTTGGTGAAGCAATCAGAAGCAAGTTTAGTAGGTTTTAAAGTGAACGCCTAATCGTCAGAGTCTCAAGCCTAAGTCAGTAAGCAAGAAAGTTGGTCAACTAAGAGTATCAATAGCTTATCACCCAATCAATCTCACCAAAACCCTGATCACTACATGTCCTAGGATGAAGCTTTCCCACGATGGACATAAGCATCAGGTACCCCACAGTAGTTTAGTCTTGGCTAGCGATACGAAGAACATCAGCTTGTTTGTTTACTTTATTTTGGTCTTTTTGACTTATCTTATTTTGCGCTCATTCCAAGGACCTCTCGATGATGCCTAAACAAAACAGGTTTAGAGAGAAAGGAATGGGGCAATGATCATTATCTTTTTATCTGCTGTGCTTGTTGGATGTTCTTGTAAAATAACTTGGCGAATACTTTCTTTGTTGGGTCCGTCCTAGCAAGGTTTCCGTATGTCAAGTGTGAACAAGAGCACTCCTATCTGATTGCCGAGTCAGAGTCCATCACACTAGGCGCAACGCCATCCTTGTTCTTAATACCTTGATGCATCACACCTATGTGTGTTATCAAACATAAAGAAAGTTACGCTCTTTATCTCCCATTCCTGGATAAGCAATACATCATCATCATTCATCATTTCTAATAAAGTTGTCTTGTTGGACTTCTTCATCTTCTCGAATTTAAGGGTTGATCCCTCTCATTCTTCTACCTTCTTTCATGCTAACAATGCATCCATCCTGCATCCATGCTGCATTCATCCTCTCATCTTGCATAATCATGTCATTATAGGACAACATCATCCATCTCATCCATCTCACATGCATCGCATAATCATTTAACATGCTTAAAATAATATAGATTTGTTATTCTAAGCATCTTCCGAACATATCATTTACATCATCATTATCATATAGTCTCATCATCCATACATCCATTTTGAACCTCTTTATCGTGAGATCCACCTCAAATTGAATCTTTTCGCTCGATCTCTCGAGGGGGCAATGTACTAACGTACTTATTTTCGCCGAAGCATCCGAAAAATCAGAAATTTTTTAATTTTGATATCGACAGAATCATTCTTTGAACCAATGCAACGAGTACATTGCTACAAAGAGGGGAAAAATGTAGACATGCAAAAATAACAATCATGCATCATACAAATTAACATCCATTTCTTCTATTAATCAATTAAAATATTTATTGATTAATTTCCTAAGGTTCATTAAATAAATCAAATTATTTAAATCCTTATGTTCTTCTCATTTGATTTAATAATTCAAACTGATTTAATCAAATGTCAAATCCCTAAAATCCCCTAAGTTAATTAATCTACATTAATTAACTTCTAATCATGATTATCATTCTCTAGTTTTTGACTCAACTAGAGTCAAATCTAAACTCCTAACTAACCCACCCACTTGCACCAATAAATCATTTATTTGATTTATAATTCCTCTAATTACATTCAAAAGGGCATCAAAATGGAATATTCTTCCATTTTGAATCTTCCTCCCAAAAGGGACTTGTCCCTTCCAACAAGGTTTTAAATGCTATTTGCACAAGTCAACATAGCATTTATTACACCTTTCATCCCCCCAAAACATGTCAAGTCATTCAAATTCAAATTTGAAATTGGCACATTTGCCAAAACTTGCACATTCCTCACCCTCTCACACCTTGACAAGTGGCATCTTGTCATTGGCCCATGAATGATCCCACATTCATCAATTTGGCCTCTCATCTCTCCAAGCTCAACTATAAGTTGAAGGCTTCTCTCCTTCAAACAAAAACAACAGCCACATTTGAAAGCATTTGCACTATAGGCAACTTGAGCTCAATCATTGCATTGTCTATTTCACCAAGCTTATCAAGGATTGGGAAAGGGCTCTTTCACATACTCAAAGAGCACCAATCCAATATGGGATAGTTTTATTTCATATCTTACATGTTTTGTTCATGTTTAGTTACATTTGAATTATGAAATAATATCTCATAAGGATGTGATTTCTGTTATTTTGTTTGTATCATGTTGCTAACACACTTGCAGATTTTGACGTCCTACAATTTTATGTATTGATGATATGTTGAGGCCATTGCTTTCATTCCATGGATCCATGGATGACCAAGGAGGATTCCATATGGTAAGTCGAGGTCAAGGACCTGACAGGTAGTCTCCATGGTTTGTGGTCTCACTTGGATTGGGATTTTAATAGTGTCCCGAGACACTCTTTCTTGATCATCGTATGACCTTATTATGATGTTCTTGTTCTTGTTAATGGAATCCTTGGTGAATCCCAATTTATTTATAAGCTTGAGAGATAAAATATTTAGGCCTACACCTCCATCCACCAGGACTCTTTTAACTTTCTTTTTATGGACAAGCACTTGGAGGTGAAGTGCGCGGTTATGAGATGGATGCGGGGGGAAGTCTTGATCAAAGAATGTTAGGAGATTTTGGGTGATGATATTTCCAACCATAGCGTGAAACTGATCTGTGTCAAGTGTGGTAGAGACGATGGAGGTTGCTAAAGCTTCATCAAGAATTTTCTCATGGGTAGCAAAAAATTTGAACAGCTACATGATGGAGATTTGTGCAGGAGTTCTCTTTAGTTGGTCAATAACATTGTAATCATAGGGAATGGTTTTTGCATTTGAAATTGGGGTCTTAGATGGTTGTGATGCCCCTGCAATAGTAAGCTTTTCATTGTTTGTGGTGACTCCACAATCAGCATCGGCTCTACTAATATTAATTAAAGTGACCATTTCATCTACACATGCGACAATGTCTTCATAAACAAGGCTTGCACTAGCATGATTTTTATTCTCTTTGTTATTTCCTTGATTATTCCCTTGATTATGATTTGGAATCGGATTGGTGTATATCTTGAGGTCTTGATTATTGGCCGGTTGTTCGACATTGATGATCATGTCCTCAATGAGATCCTAGATGATGTTTTTGAACTTCATGCAGTTGGCAGTTGTGTTTCCCTTACTTTTTGAAAGTCACAAAGGAAGTTTTCATTATACCATGGTGGTTTCACCTGGGGTTCACTATAATTATCATGGTTCGGGACCTTGATATTGTTCTCATTGATAAAATTTTTCATGATGGACTCGATTGACTCCCCAAGGGCTATGAATTTCCGTTTGGGGGGGAACTTGTTTCGCAAAGGTGGTCCTCCTTGATTATTGAGATTATTGATTTGGTTTTGGGGTGGTTTTTGGTTTACCACATTTTTTTGTGTGTTATTCCGATTTTTTTTCTGCGGTTGGCGATGTTTCATTTGATTGTTTTTCTTAGGGGCGCTGATGACAACTTTGGCATCCACTACACCATGGTTGATAAAATTTTGATTCTTCACCCATGTGCAAGGTTTGTCATTGAAACTAGTGGATGCGCGACTGTCGTGATGTTCATGATAAGTGGGTGTGCCCCCTTGTGTAACGAGAGATCATTCAATAGTGAGTGCCTTGGGGATCAGTTGATCATACGTAGTGATGCATTGCATCTTCAAATATAATTCCAAGGTTTTGTTTGTATTGGCGATGATGGTACAGACTTATTGCTCTTCTGGCATGGCCCACTTACTTCGATTAGCTTTCACTCACTATCATTGGAGGAAGGTGGTGAATGATTATCCCTTACTCTATTTGAGCTCTGAGAGTTCTTCCAAACTGACATCCACAAAAATTTTGAGACCTCTGAGACTTTTTGCTCTTCAATAGTGAGTGCCTTGGGGATCAGTTGATCATACGTAGTGATACATTGCATCTTCAAATATAATGCCAAGGTTTTGTTTGTATTGGCGATGATGGTACAGACTTGTTGCTCTTCTGGCATGGCCCACTTACTTTGATTAGCTTTCACTCACTATCATTGGAGGAAGGTGGTGAATGATTATCCCTTACTCTTTTTGAGCTCTGAGAGCTCTTCCAAACTAACATCCACAAAAATTTTGAATGCATAATTTTGGAGGAAAGCATCTTTGATTTCTTGAAAGGTTTTGATTCCCGTAGGCAGGAAAGAAAACTATTCCATGGCATCATCAGCCAAGCTTAAAGGAAATAGATGCATTAGATATGTGTCGTTGTAGGTGAATTCCATGCAATGTACTTGGAATTCCCTGATGTGATCTTCAGGGTTTCCTATCACATGATATTTATCAAATTTGGGGATTTTGAATCCCTTGGAGAATGGTACCATTGCTAAGCTTCTGTCAAATGGATAGGGACACAAGTTTCTTGGTGTCCTGACTGTCTTCCTAGATTGAATATCTAACACTTTATGCAAAAGCAATTTGATTTGTGATGCTATGTCACCTTGCAGATTGGGAGGTGGAATGAATACATTCTGAGGTGTGGGATTGATAGATGCAATGTTGATGTGATTTTTTTGTAAGCTTTTATGAGCAAGTGATGCCTGTGCCTACTATTCAGCCAATAATTCTTGTTGTTGGTCCTACTGATGTTGTTGTTGTGCCAAAAAAAAAATTTGTTGGTCATGTTATTGTTCTGCCAACAGTGCTTGTTGTTGGTCGTATTGTTGCTGTAATTGGTAGTCTTGCAAGGCTTGCTAATACACTTCTTGTTGTGCTTGTAATTGATCTTCGTATTGTGCTTGCGCTTGCACTTGCTGAGCTTGGAATTGTGCTCCTGCTTGAGCATGTGCTTGTTGGAGTGCTTATGCCATCTGAGTGGCATCTGCGGCTTGCACAACTAGTGTGGATTGAGTGGTTTGAGTAGCTTGAGCTGCTTGTGCAACTTTTTTTTGTTGCAACAAGGCTTGGGCTTGTGTGGCTTGTTGTGCAGCATGTTGTGCTTGTGCTTCCTAAGCAGCTAATTGTGTAGCTTGCTGAGTGGCTAATTGAGTAGCTTGCTGATTTTGAAGTGCTTTTTGTTGGGCAACTTGTCAAGTAGCTTGGAATGTCATGGTGAATTAATTGGTTGTGTTGTGCCTTGGTGGTAATGGTGGCATATTTGGAAGAATGCCAACCATTGTGATGAGCGGAGTAGTCGTGTTAGTGATGAAATTTTGAGCTATGGATGGTGTGATCGAGGTGCTTAGTCCTTGCTAGACCATGCCTTGAGGAAAGGAAGACATGTTGATTGTTGTGGTTTCTTGGATGGTTTCCATCTACTGTTGTGGTACAGATGACATGGTTGGTGGGTTTGATAAGGCTCTCTAATTTGAATATTTGATGGCAGAAAGAGGAGGAAGACCCAACACGAGTGATGATGTGGATGTGAGAACTAAGGGTGGAAATGGTGGGAAGACTGGTGGTGCAATCCCTGAAAGTGATGATGATGGATCCAAGATTCCCCCTACTCCAAACATGTCACCTTCTCCTTGTAATATAGGGAGAGAAGTTTGTATGTCAGGAGGATAATCCAGCATTGTGTGAAATGAGGATAAATTGGTATGATCATTAAATGTGAGAGGACGTATGGGTGCAATGGATTCACCAAGACGGATTCTTCTGATGTGGACCCTACGTTCAACCCTTGATTATTCACAAGGTGATGTTTTTGAAGTTCGCAAAACATGGCACTTCCCTTGTTAACAACCGACGGGGTTGAAGCGATAGATGATATGATTTGAGGGATGTCCTAAGTGATATTTTGAAGTGGAAGTGCAGATGCAGGTGAAGGCATGATGTCGAGAGACCTCTCCACAAGGGTACTTATGTCAAAGTCAAAAGGGAGTTTATCCCCTTCTTTTGCTAACTCAAGCATGTATTGGGATGGGTACAACTTCAGCATGGTACTGACAATTCGATGACTCTCAGGATTTTGCACTATTTCTAGAATTTATGCTTGTGTCATTCCATTATTAGTGATGTCCTCAATATGACCCTCCTCTTGAGAACTTTGAGGCATTTGAGGCGGATTGATTGGGAATTTGTTTGTTATCATCGGATTGAACATTGTTTAAGTTTGGCTTAAATCACTTGAAATGAATGTCTCTTTGTTTTACTCCATGTTCTTCTTGTGTTGAGATTGAGTTTGAACCATAAAATGAAGATCAATTTTAAATAATGTAAGAGATGAACCTCTAATTCTTTAGATCGGTCTAAACCTTAGTTTCAAAGAAGCGAAGAACTGGGATAATTGAAGGATCAAAGCAATGATGAGGATGAGATAAACGAAATATGAGTGATACGGATGAATGGAACTCTTAAAGAAAATTTGAAGGAAATGCAAAAAATTTTAGGACTTTGATTGATCGTGATAGGATTGACAGTTTGACTAAATGTGTTAGGTCAAACAAAATGTGATAAATGCACTTGTAAACCCTAGGAGGTTGTGTTATCCTAGAGTGGACTTGCACATGAGAGGACGATTTTACTAAGTGTGTTAAATCAAATGAGGTGATGATTTGATAATTTGGCTAAGTGTTTTAAGCCAAACAAGATGAACTCGTAAACCCTAGGAATTTGTGTTATCCTAGAAAAAACTTGTGTATAAGATGATGGTGTGACTAGGTGTGTTAAGTCAAATAAATTGGTTTTGATTTCGCCTAAAAGTTTAGCATAAAAGATGTTTACAAAGTTTCCAAGAGTTGTTGGTGAGGTGATTTTTGACTGATTTTGATGGTTAAGAGATGGATGAAAGTGATTGAATTTGATCCTAGACTTGACCTATATAACACTTCTTCTAACAAGATCTCAGTGTTGAAGAATACACTATACTTCCTATGGGAGGAAATCAAACCTTTCAAAAAGTTTGGGATTCTGTTGATAGTAGAATGCATACAACTCAGGATTCTTTTTTGAAGCTTTTTTGTAAAAGTTGTAAACCAATCTTTCTCTGAATTCAAAAATTCTCTCAAGACACTCCTCACGAGCTTTCAGACTAAGCTTTTTGAACTTTGGTTTTAGGATTTTAATCTTGTGGGAAATAATTTTAGAAAACACATATGTAATCCAATTTGTCTTTTATCTTTCTTTAGTGTATTCTTTTTACCAAAAAAACTTACTTGGTTATCTTTCAAACTGTATGTCTAATGTCCCACTTTCGTTTTCATCCTACAAAGTCCATTATGTGGAAATCGAGGAAAATAGGGCAAAAGTCTCCTATGTTTAACCTTATTGAAAACAAATGATGATAGAATCCAAGCACTTAGAAACCTCTAAGGATATGATCCCTAGGGAAACAAAGAGTGCTTAAATTCATCAAAGATATTTGTTTTCTAAAAGAGGTTTGAAATTTGAAGGTCTTGTGAATATTTGTTTCCAATTTTTTTTTAAATCAAGCAATGTATTCTTCACTTCCAAGCACTTTTTAAAACCCTAGGATTATGAGACAATATTTTGTTGGGTTCCCACTTGGACAAATCCAGCTGTGCATATATTGTGTGGATGGCTAAATGCTTGACCACACTGACTCCCCTCCATGACACACACTTCTCAGGTCAACCAAACATTAGTACCCATAAATCTCCCATGGCGTACTTTCCATATCTACAACAAAACCACATGTATAACGTGGGGTGGCTTCAAAGTACAGGTTCTTTTGCACCAACAAAATAGATAAGGATTTGGCCTTCTACAAATTTGGTTCATAATCCAGGTACCCATTCAGGAGGCCACACGAGAGGCAAGATCAACCCATATAAAGAGTATCACTTGCTTGTCTGTAGGATCTCCTGTAATGATGAACTTTACTCACCATTCAAATTTGTATACCTGTTGGGAATAGCTTGGTGTTTAGCTCGTTACATGTTTGAGTCATTCCCTTGGGGTGAGTATTTTTTCCCACCAAGGCAGGCTCTCTAAAGGTGTACAATAGCGAGTAAGTGCATTCATAGTTTGATCATCTTTGTTTGCATGAACAAAGAGAGAACACTCGCAATGCCTTTTTCTCACACTAGACAAATTTTGTTCAGTTTTAAGTTCGCAAATTGAAATGTGAAGGCAATATTTTTGACAACTTAATATCACCAAAATTCTTTTGATTCTCATGATCGCTATGAAGCACAAGAGAAGCGCATATGAATTTTAATGATATTAATTTGTGGAAAATATTGTAAAACTTGAAAGAAACTTGTTCATTTTATACCTCAAAGCAGTGATGAGTTCGTTTTAAAAGTTCCAATTGAGATGTGAATTTTGTCTTGTTCAATTTTAAGTCCAAATCAAAATCTCATAAATGTCTAAGGTTCTTTTTAACCAACTTTGAAAAGATCAAATCAGTGATTGATTTTAAGCCCAAATCAAAAAGTGAGTTGGTTTAAAATAGAAAATGAGAGTAGAAAATGGAAGCTCTAGATTATTACAACAAGCATTAAAAAATGCTTTTCTCCAAGTCTTAAAAAAGGTTCTCCAACTCTGCTTTGTTCGTCTTCAATTTTTGTTTGATCCCAATGTGAATCTTCAATTTCAACCTTTAACCTTCGTTCAATTCAAATACTAGTCTTAAAATGTCCACCTTGATTTCAACCTTGATTTCAACCTTTTTTTATGCATGCTGATGAAAACCTATTCATAGATCATAAAATAAAATCTTAGAAATGAGTCTTATTTCAAAGATTTAATGACTATTCATCATAGCGAACACATTTTAATACAAAACAATTGCATTCAATGGTATCCGTTAATGCAATAATTCCTCCTCTTGAAAACTTATAAAATATGTCTAAATCATGCCTTGATAATCACCTAATTTAGACAAAACTATAATGCCTATGAGTTGATATTTTCAGTCTTGAATGTATCCTAGTTATGACAAGAAAAGTAGCATGGGCTAGTTGTAATCTGAGATTTTTATCTTTAATGTAATATTGACAAGACATTAACATAGATACACTCCTTTAGTCTAAACTTAAAGGTAGGATAATAATATTAATCCATCGACTACCATGCTAGTTAAGAGAACTAAAAATTGTCCTTAAATTTCAACATCAAATTTGAATCAATTTGGATTGTAGTGAATGACGACCATTTAAGTAGAGATGGAACTAACCAACTACCTTCTACGAACTTGATCATGACAACCAAAGAAAATAAATATATTTTTCACTAAAAAATTCCATCGCGAAAGACAAGTATGATGATTTCTTTGAATAAGCCATGCCTAGATCAACACGAGCAGACCCCTAGAGTGCTCATCACTCATGGGTAGAAGTCTCATCAAAGACTGAAAACATAAAGTGTTATAGCAAGTAGCATGGATATCAATGAAAAGAGCCTACCTCATGAGTGAACACTATTTAAAACTTAAATGAATGATAATCTATGGGTTTCTATTACGGACCAATGTGTGCCAAGTAAATATTAATAAATAGTGTAGCAATCAGTTTAAATAGCAGCTACTACATCAATTAATATATGATAAGGGCACGAAATTTTAGCAGAAATTTCAACTGCCCAAGTAAAATTAAATGATGTTAGTAGGTTTGTCAAACTCACAAAGATAAGATAGTAACATTATTACACGTACCCCTTTGATAAGAGGCTTATGAAGAGATATGATTAATGGTTTCTATCAAGAGTCATCATTGATTAGTGTACCAAAGACTTTTACCTGTGCAATAAAGAAGTCAGATGGTTTTGAATTTACCAGTAGATGAAATTTACCACCATGGCGCTCTTAATTTTCTTGATTTACATATGCAGTTGGTGTGATCCCTTCTCACCAATGATTTCATGCCTAAAGTATCATTTGTCTTTATGATGCGTCCCACCAATAAACGACATAGCTGACTCTAACAGAAGGAACCTTGATTGTATTTATTGGAGGTGACATCTTCAGAGACTCGGCTGTGTTGGAACCTCGACTCATTTCCTGTTCCTTTCGTACATATGGTGCCACTGGCCATAGTATACTCTTCAAATATTGTGCATTTGTTATGCTTCTGGGTCGCGGCCTTTGTCTCTGTAATTCTCTCAGGAATATTGACCTGAAAACACATTACAAGTTCCAAGACGTATAGATAGATGGCTTATATTTCAAACCAATGAAATTATTTATTGAATTGGAATAGGCACTCTCAGTTGCATGGATACATATACAAGTGCCTTAAAATGAAAGAATCTACCACCGCATATTGTCGAATCTGATACATATGTCAAGAAAAACATGCACTAAGTATGCCAACATATGGGAGCTCGCATACAAGGCACATGGACTATGGTTTCACCTAATACTTAGGGAATTCCTTTCTAAAAGGACGCAAAAACACTAGTAGGAAAAGTCATGGTAACAACACTATATAAAAGAAGTAGGCTATAAAAATAAATATGGTGTCTTGGCCACCTTACTAAAGAGTACCATTCCTACTATCTTTCATTTACCATGTCTCTTCCACATAGCTTCGTACGCTAGTAATCAAATTAGAAATTAACATGTACCATTGTTTCTACTGGTGAGGAAATCTAAGTCAACACTATGTATATTAATGTAGATGAAAAGTCTGATTTCTTACATCGCAGGATGTATTGTTGCAGATATACCACATAAAACTTAGAAGTTTAAAATGCATCATAACATTTCTTTGTCATCTTCCTGAATGATCACATGTAATGGAGATACAGATACATGCTGAGGGTCATACGCATTTAAAAAATTTCAAAATTTGTTATGTATGTAGATGATTGTACATAATGCAGACATAAGGCAAATGATTAGATCTCTGATGTTAGAGAGAGAATAACACGGGGAATATGAAAAATTACACATGCAAATTTTTCGATATCAATAATGTACACATTAGTAATACACATACGAGAGAACGCAGAGAGATAAATTACTATGTTTAAGTAAATTTATCAAAGAAATCGAGGGAGGAATTCGTTGCATTTTGACTTATTATCATCATATTAGAAGCTTAAAGTGAACTCTCCACCAAAGATCATCATATAAAACACTGCCAGAATCATAAAGGAAATGCATCTACTCCAGAAAAATATATGAGATCCTATAATAGGATAAATTAAGACACTAAAACTTCTACTGAGCTGAAAAAAAAAGAGATAAGGGCAGGCCCTCCTTCTAGCATCATTTTGTAGATGGTTAAAATCTGCAACATGGTTAAAAAACCTTCAACACACACACACCCATCTTAGTATGTTAACATTCTAAACAAAACAGATTATCAACATCTCCATAGAATAATCCAACATGCTTGCATAAATACATAACAAACTAACTTGGTTGGAAGCAAAAAAAGCATATTAGATACCTATTCTATGATGGATTGGTTTTATTTGAATATGTGAAAGAGCCCTTTCCCAACCCTTGCTAAAACAAATGAAATGATAGACAATGAGATGCTCTTGAACTCAAGTTTCCTATAATAAGGATGCTCTAAATGTAGATGTTGAAATGAGAGAAAATGCATTGCATTTATAGGAGAAGTTAAGAGAGGAGAAGCCAAGATAATACAATGTGGGACTAAATCCCATCCAATAGGAAAGAGCCACTTTTCACTATGGGATTGGCCTATGCTTGTGCAAGTTTTGGCCAATGTGCCCATTCAAATTTGAAAATGGCAATAAATGAGTATGGTTGAGGGTTTTTGGGGGGAATTGTGTTTGTCCAAAAAATTCAAACATGAGAGTTAATGAGGGCATATTATTTGGGAATATGCCCTTGTGAGGGAAAATAGATTTTTTTAATAAATCAATTTAAATGATTTATTGTGCAAGTGGCTAAATCTAAAGGATTCATGTAATTAGGATTAAAATAATCATGATTTGATTAATCTAACAGGAGTTTAGGTGATATGACATTTGATTTAAAATTTTGTATTTATTTTAAACCAAATGAGAGGAAATGAAGACTTTAGGAGGTCTAATTAATTAATTTGATTTAATTAATTAAGAGGAAAGAATGATCGAATGTGATGTTTAATTAGTAATGTTAATTTTGTATGTCTACACATCAGATGGGATGAATGTAGATGATGCAAATGTGGAAATGGTGAGTATGGAAGAAAATGTGATTATAGAGCCAAACCCAACTAGGTCTTCAAATTTATCTTTGAATAATATGAAAATAGTGACTATGCAAACAACTTTGAGTATGTCTTTAAATCCACCTTTCAATGATATAAAAAATGCAACTACTCAAATAAATTTAGGTGTGTCTTCAAACCCACATTTTGATGATATAGAAAATGCAACTACTCAAATAAATTTAGGTGTGTCTTCAAACCCATATTTTGATGATATTGATATTGAATTTAAATGAAAATAGTCAAATAAATTGAGTTGAAATATCTTAACAATTGAAAGATTGATATCTTAGATAACAATTGAAAGAGATATCTTAGATAACTTTTCGAGTAAAATATTTTGGAGAAAAATTATAATTCAAGAAAATATATAATATATATAAAATAAATAGAGAAAAAAACTAGGATTTTATTGCCAACTCTTGATGAAATTGATGAAAATGTGAAAAATATGAAGAGTGATGAAAATCCAAAAGATAAATATTATTTAGTAGAAAAAGTCATATATGTTGTTTCTAAATCTATTGATTTAAAGGAAAAAAAGTTTATCTAAATTTAAGAATGTAGCACAACATGCTATAACAACTACTTTACTTAAAAAATAAACTTTGAATAAAATAAACTTTAGTAATATTAGTAAATATATAAAAGTAAATTCTAAAACTTTGGTAAGAGAATCCAAGAGAAGAGAATGTATTAAAAATTATCCAATTAACCAATGTTAGAGTTTTAGTGGTAGACTCCCAAGGTCAGACAAGAAATTAACCAATGAAATCAAATATTTAATTGAAAAATATTAGCATGATAATACAAGAATATTATATAATATTATATATTTTCAAATTAATACTAGGATCAAACATTTGTGACCCTCATCCAAAACATCTATTCAAATTACTCGGATTGAATTGTATAAAAAATAGATGATTTAATCTTACCAAATATTAGTATAAGTCAAAGAAAATTAAAAAAAGTAAACCTTGATATGAAATAATTAATAAAAAATGAATATTTTGTTGTTTTAAAAATCATATATAATTTTGTTATTATTATTATATTTTTCAATATATATATATATTGTACTTTACATACTAATGAATTAATGACCTGAAATAGTCAAGAAGCTTATACAAATTTTTCTATGTGAACCATTTAATGGACACTTAATTTATTTAAATTTATGTACTTTTTGGACAATGTAATAGATGTCACAACCTTTCATTGTGAGGATAGTGTATGAATGAAAAGAGTTTACATGATTTTGGACACAAATTAAGGAATGTTAAAAGATTCAAAAATGTTGCAAGATATTGTAGAAAATTTAGTGTGCATGTATTTATTAGAGAATTTAAAGATAACATTGTACCCAAATGTGTCAAACACTCGTAATATGCTAGATGGATTAATGGTCATTTTCATACATGTAGAAACACATTTCCAATTTGAACTATATTATTAGTTGTTGATTTGCAAATAAACTATTCTCTTACTCCACAAGGGGAAATTCAATCTCAATATTATAATTCAGTGTAGGTGGCCATATTTTTTTATATTGTATATAGATATATCATTGATAGTATAGAAGAAAATATAATATTTTTTTAGGGATTACCATTTTTTTTAAAGTGATAATTAGTTACACTCATCATATTTTGTTCAATAGTGTTAATATATTTTATAGAAATTTAGAAGAAAGAGAGATTCAACACATCTCATATGATTAGATAATTATACGAGACAATTCATGAATTCTAGAATATTTTATTGGTTATGTGGATCTCACAAGGAAAATAATATGCAACACAAGTGGTTTTTTTTTAAGCTGGACATGGTAAAGAACAACATGATGGAGCTGGAGCATGCGTAAAAAGAGCTCTTGTTAGAGAGCAACTAAAATTCACGGATGCAATTTTTTTTTGAGATGCACATGCAATTGTAAATTGGTGTAATACTAAATTATCTATAGGATCAAGTGAGAAACTAGTAATTTGATGATTCTTTAGGTTGGTTGAATAATGGAATATTTTTACTCAACATAATTATGAAATAATTAGTTGATCAACATTTAGACCTAGGCTATAGGAATGGACTTTTCCACAAAAAAATAGACCTAGGGTATAGGAATGGACTTTGCCACAAACATTTTTGAATTTGGGATTGTTCATAGTATTGTAGAAAATGATATCATTGTATCTCACCCACGCCTAGCTCACAAGGTTCAAAAAATAAATGAACAAGGTGTAGGATATGGTTTGAATACTCGTGGCTTGCACAACTAGGTTGAACAAGTTATAGGGTATGTCCCACATGCTCATGGTTTGTAAGATCAGTTTGAACCAATTGCAGGATATGGTCTTTTTCCTAGTGGTTTGCAAGCTTGGGAGAACATTGAGGCTCAAGATGAGAATTTAGTCCAAGTGGATGAATGGAGGAGTAATATTCAGATCAATAGCAAATAGTTGTTTGGAAATTTTGCATGAAAATTGGCATCAGGAACACTCATATAATGAAAGTAATGAAGATTATTAATCTACATGATCTAGTTTCTTTTGAATTTTTACAAATGAAGGAACAAATATGTTTTAAATTTTAAATTTACATCTACATTGTAAGAAAAAGCATGATTTTATGGGTAGTTTGGGAGCTAATGTAGAATGTAGGGAACTGGTATAGAATGTAACAGATGCTACTCCAAATGATAAAAATCCTATGTATAAGCGTTATTTTACTATAAATATATATATATTCCATCGGTCTTTTAACCAAAAATAGATAAAAAATAGTAGTTCAACCAAATGGAATTTTTTCATACTTCAAATGCAAACACATGGATAATATGGACAAGGTAGCTTGCATGTTTTTATCAATTTTATATTGTAGGTGATTTGGATGAGTGTGAAAATATAGAATGGGATGAATAATGGAAATAAAGAGCCTTAAAACCTACATCAACACATGATCAACATGGAACAACAATTGAGGAAGATAAGAAGGTATTTAATTAAATTTTTCTATTACATTATTTTATAATATATAATTTTATATGTATGCATGTTTATATGTGAATTATATGTCACACTTTATGGAATTAAATTCCACTTTTCCAAGACATGTGTATGTATGTTGTTGTTGCACTTGAGGGGAATGAAGATGAGAAACAATATTTATTGGCTTGATGTGTTGATAGAAAAATAAGTTCTTACATCCTAAAGTGGATGATTGATGCATGAGCTTCCAAGGGTACTAGGCAATCCTACACAACCAAAACTATTTTAAATTTTTGTTGTAGATGTAAATTGTTGAAATTTTCAACTCTTCCAACGTAGCATAATTTGGTTATGGATTGTGGGAAACTAAATTAATTAATTGATTCAAAATATTTGAGAAGTTTTAATTTTCTAAAATGGAAAACTTCCATGTCCACGAATGTGAGTGAATAATTATTGTAAATTGTAACTCCATTAAAAAAAGATGAATTTGCATCTTGTTGGAGGACTATAATGATGTGTATTGATGGAATGGAGAGATTGGGTGTACGATGGATAAAAATAATTTTAATTTAATATTGAATGCACATTCCAAGAAGAGGAAATCAATGCCAGGAAGGATTAATGAGCATTCTGGAGGTTTGACTAGCATATTATTATTATTGGAAAAAGATAAAATATTCTTTGGGTCCTAACTATTATACCCAGTCTCAGTAAAATGGGCATAATTTCTCATACGGTAACAAAATCAAGAATTTCAAAATCACTCAGAAAGTTGGGATAGGGCTCACAAAACCCAAAAAATTGTTTTAGACAATTCTGACAAATGACAAAGCATTGATAGGAAGAAAGTGATGGGATTTCTTGGAAATTTAATGGAGCTTATTTTGAAAAACCAATAATGGTTTCTTCTCACAAGATTTTTATATATCGATGCTTGAAATTTGGTAAAGTGGAGGGGTATTTGGAAAGTTTGTGGCTACATATCCACATGTTACTGGAATGTGTTGGAATTTTGAGTTGTATATTTTTGTATGTGTGAAGGCCATGTTGTATGTCAACATATGAGCTCCATGATTATGTAATTCATTTTCAGATTTGAACTTGATATATGTTGTAGATTTCTCTCCCATTTCTATGTGTTTAAGTTAATTTGTTGCCTTCTTTCATGGAGTTGTATGTGTGTTTGGTTTTATATTTTAAAGGGAGAGTATCCCATTTCATCAATGGTATTAGAGAGAGAGTTCCTAAGTGTGCAGGTAGAGCACCAAATGTGAGGCAATTTGCACCAGGACCTATCTGATTGGTCAATTATGCCAATATGGCACTGGGAAACTATCACTTATGAGAAGTGATTGATGACATAACTAGTGACGTAACCTATTTGAGCTTACACATATACATTATAATGGATGAGTCTAGACATAGAAGTAGTAAGTTGGTAAGTCATTCTTAGCTTGATGTGTCTGCATTAGTAAAGGTCTTGTTTACAATTCAATGTATGCTTGGGTGATTTTTATCTATTTGGAACTTAGGATACCTTCCTTATCTTACTGTGCTTGATGATATGGTTGAATGGGAATTTTGGATATATGCATAATATATATACATATGTCAGCATATGCATATGATGGATGTAATGGGATATCCATATGAGTATGATGGAAAATGTATATATATGAGAGTATGATGAATTTTTTTTGTATATATATGAGAGGAGTGTGTGTGTGTACACACATATATAAATATAATGCATATTATTTTTGTTATGAGAAATTTTACTCATTTTTTTTCATTTTTATATCGAATGTAAATACCTGCTTTACACATATATAGGATAACTTATAGTATGGTGCCAACATATATTTATACATTGATAAAAAAATGCATACATATAGGTGTTGATATATGATCTACCCTAGAATGTATCTGTATAAGTTTATATGTAAATTTCAATGTGATCATGTTCTTTGCACATCGAATATATACAAACTTATTGACATCGGATAAATATACATATATAAGTTAGTATATATATGTATGCATTTATGTATGATATTATATAATTCTTTATATATAGTGACTTTCATTGTGTAATATAACACATATATAAGTGCAATACTCTATAGGCTCATGAAATCTATTCCTTATATACTTTAGAAGATTCTATGAGATAAGAAAAAGTATAACGTTTATATGGTAATGCACATAGGAGAGTGTATGGCTTTGAAATTCAAAGCGAATAAAATGATGTGGTTAGATAGTTATAGGAAATGCATTCAAACCAATATTCATTGCGTTTTCCCAACTTGAGGAGTGGAATTTTTCAATCAAGGATATTGCACAATCATGTGATGAAACCAAGAAAACCTAAATTTAAATATAATCTTATTCTTTGAAGTTAATAAACATTAGCAAGCTTTAAGGCCAATTTATTATATATGCATGGGCTGATTTATATGTAATATATATAGGCATGTTTGAGGCTGGATATAATGTATATTGGCTTTGAGTAAAGGTCAAACTATATTATTTTTATTACACAACATATAGAGTGTATTGGATAATGAATTAATTCTTAAAAATACTTAGTCAAATATAAGGTTGGAGATGTATAAGCATTCAAGTGTTGAGTATTAGTTTGAAATGCATAAAAGGAAAAAAAAAATGGAATGCATGCACTTCCTTATAAGGAAAAGAAAGTGTATATGTGGTTACACATGAATACAATAAGCCGCACATATATCAAAAACTACTCATATGTGCTATGAAAAGCATAAATAATATCACATATGGCATATAGTTGTGTATATATGGCTTTGGATTTGAGGTGTTGAATTATCATATCAAAACATAGAAAGTGTTAGGCCTTGTTAAGGTGGAAATTGTCTATTTCATGAGTAAAGAAACATGTTTAAAATATAGTTGATTCATGGTTAGGTGTCAAAGGCATTAAGCATTACTAATTCAACATCTTAAAATGTAGCAAACTATGTATTGAGTTGTGCAGAGAACAAGCTTTTAAGTAGGTAAATATTGAAGTGGTGGTCCCATGGAGACAAATTCTAACCCATTTAGAAGTCTATTTAAAAAGGAATTTGAAATACACCATATAAATTATTTGCTGATTTGAATAAGTCTGTTACTATTGTCAATCATTAGGGTCAATCCGTAGTGTTGATTAGCTGAGTAAGTTCTTATATTTATGCCACCTTTTTGCTAAGTTGAGTGAGTGGATTTGCATCGTAAATTTTTGTCAAAATCCATGCCTAATTTGTAGGATTTGAGATCTCATTGTTGATGTATAAATAGCATGGAAAGCTTATTTGTTGAGGACACATCACATATGCTTTATGCACAGTATTTTATGCATTTTTCTCTACAATTCATTGCTATAATATTTTATTTTATTTGTGAGAGAGCTAAGAATATATGTGAGGAGTTTAGTATATTGAGTAAAGTACATCATCAACTTGAGAGAGGGATATTACTATGGAATAGATGAATGATTCAATAATAAGCTAATTTTTATTGTGGGAAGTTGATTTACAATCAATTTATTGGATAAGTGAAAATAGGCATGAGGATATTTCTTCTTTTATTCTTTGAGGTTTTGAAAGATCATATTCTATGATTTCTTTGAATTGTATATTATAAGTACTTGCATAATGAAATAGTAATGCTTGGAAAAGGAATTAGAATCTATTGTGTTTTTTTTATGATGTGCTTGTATGTACTCCATAGTAGGAGGTTTCTGTTTATCATAATAGTTACATACTATATGTGATTAAACATGAGTGGCATAAGTGTTACTCTTAGCTAGGTTATTGATTTAACTAGGATAGATAGTGTCTACTCCTAGGATTGTTTATCCTAAGATTATGGATACAATATTGAGTTTGAGATTTTCCCATGTGGTCATGTATATCACTTGAGTTTATGGAATTCTATATGTTTGAAAACATAGGAGGGATTACCTAATGGGTTAAAGTAGCTACTTGGTTAATTAACTTACACTCTTCAAATGAATTCACATTGTTGACAAGACTCTACTTTGAATAGATTTTTTTATTAAAAGGGTTACACTCTGAAAGACAAGCATCTATTGCTCTGATTATGCTTCAATTGAGGTCAATAATAGTTGTGGTTATTCTCTTCATGAGAACAACTTGTTAGTATGATGCAATACTCATTAGAGTTTGTCATTTATGAATAATTAATCTATGAATAGAAGAATCTTATATAGCTACTCCCTAGATTATAAATTTATACTTGGAACTAGATTGTATTTTGAATAGAATGGATGTTTATGTTAAGTTAACTTATGGAGTAGGAAAACTCTTATATTAGACCAAGGATGGGAATATCCATAAGATATCATAGAGTTTTTGGAAAGGAAAATAGGTTATGTTTGAGATGAGGGATTACTTAGGGAAGGAAATTACCTAAGCATAGTATATGAATGGTCAAGATCCAAACCGAGTTGTAGAGTTGTATTTTAATAAGACGACCTTCACTCAAAGTATTGAGTTAGAGTACTTTGGAGAAAGTAGTGTAAGGATCCAATGCTTACACTATCAATTCATCGTGTTCCTTTTTTGTATTCTAGTTCACTATTTTCATACTTGTAGGAGTAGCTATCATATGAATAGGTTCTAATTTGTGGGACACAACACTAAGCTCAAATAGGCTATTGACATGAGTTTTACCAACCAATCTGTTAATTTAAGGAAAGGGACATATATCATTGATAGATGTGTGGGGAAAAACATATGAGTCTATGGATAGTAGAAAGGTGCTTGAGTGATGCTTATCCTCATCAGTTGGTGGCCAAGGTTTGTGGATGTTTGTGACTGTATCAAGGACAACAAGAGTTTTTTCACCACCAAGTAGGGACATTCATAATGTATGCACCGATGTGGGGACATTAGGACCACTTTGTATAGCTATTTAAAAATGAATCTTAGAGGACCTATGTACATATCATGTACCCATTTATATGGAAGGATGTAATCATTAATGTTATACTTGAGTTCATTCAATATGATATTTATGTTTTTTAAATATTTATGAAATTACGATGAAATGCAATCAAATTTTGGAAACAATATTATTTCATTTATGCATGTAATTTTTATTATGGGAAGAAAATTTATCATTGCTATGTTATGACACCATAGAATATTTACTTAGAATGAAATGTTGGAAATTTCACTACGTATAACACATGGGTTGTTACATGTGGTATCTGAGCTACCAGATTCAACTTTGGAACCTATGAGCTCATTACACAAAATACACATAAAACTTATTAGAAGATAATGGTTGAAAATTTATTGAGTCACAATGGCAAGAGAAAAGACAAAAAGGGAGAAAATATTCTTGAAAACTTGTTAAAGTTAGGACTAGTTAAGAGACATATTTGGAGTTAAAAACTTCTAAACCAACAACTTATTATTATTTCCCCTCAAAATTGTGGTAGATTATGCAATTGAGTTATGTAGGAATGTTAAGAAGGATAAAACTCTTAGGGATAAATAGGATTGAGAGAATCTCTCTAATTAGTAGCTATCCTTGGTGGTCAGAAATAAAGTAATCAATGAAGCAGACATGGTTCAACAAACCAAAATCAATGAGATCAATTTGGATTTTTGATTAAGATGAGCAAAAGAAACAAATAAACCTTAGTATCTCTAAAGGATATGGGATCATAAGTCACCAAGAATTGGGATAATGTCACTTGAAAATGGTGATAGTAGGAAATAAACCTAGAAACTAAAATCAGGTTGCTATAACTAAAGGTTTGGATAATACATAGATTGGTTGGCATATAAGATGGACTCACCAACATGCCTTCTAAAATCAACATATATGTATAGAGGTTCCAAAATAAAATTGAATACTATATTGCACTATGTGTTGAATCTGAAAAAGTTGTAAGGAAACAATGCCCTAAGTTGAAAGGTAGAAAAATAAAAGAAGCTTTGTGGTTATAGATATTCCTCCATAAAAAGGATATTGGAAAGAAAATTTGATTGTTAGTGTAGACATGCAAAACTAACATCATGCATCCAATTATGCTATTAATCAATTAAAGCAATTTATTGATTAAATCCTAAGGTTCATCAGGCTTAATTAAATAAAATTATTTAATTAAGTTCCTAAAGTTCTTCTTATTTGATTTAATAAATGATACTAATTTAAAATCAAATATCAAATCCCTAAAATTCCCTAAGTTAATTAATCTAAATTAATTAACTTCTAATCATAATTACCATTCTCTAGCTTTTGCCTCAACTAGAGACAAATCTAAACTCCTAACTAACCCACCCACTTGCACCAATAAATCAATTTATTTGATTTATTAAAAAGACTTATTTTCCCTCAATAACTCTCATCTTTGACTTTTTTGGACAAAGATAATTCCCCCCAAAACCCTCAACAACATGCATTTATTGACATTTTTCAAATTTGAATGAGCACATTGGCCAAAACTTGCACAAGCTTTGGCCAATCCCATTATGACAAGTGTCTCTATCCTATTGGATGGGATTTAGTCCCACATCTCTCAATTTTGGCCTCTCTTCTCTCAACTTCTCCTATAAATGCAAGGCATTTTCTCTCATTTCGATATCTACATTTTGAATGCATCTAGACTATAGGCAACTTGAGCTCATAGCAACTCATTGTCTATTTCATTTGGCTTAGAAAGGGATTGGGAAAGGGCTCTCTCACATCTTCATGGAGGGCACCAATCCACCATAGAATAGGTTGTATTTCATTTTCTCTATTGCATGTTTGTCTTAGTTTTATCATTTTGTTTGGAGTCAATGACATATTTTATTCTATAAGAATGGCTAAATCTATGCAATTCCATGTGTAAGATTTTAGCATCCTACAATCGAACTCCCAATCAATCCTCCTCAAATGCCTCAAAGTTCTCAAGAAGAAGGTCATATTGAGGATATCTCTGACAATGGGATGTGTTAGTCAAAAATTCTAGAAATGGTGCGAAATCTTGAGAGTCATCAAATTTTCAGTACCATGTTGAAGTTGTACCCATCCCAATACATGCTTGAGTTAGCAAAAGAGGGGGCTAAACTCCCTTCTGAATTTGACGTAATCACCCTTGTGGAGAGGACTCTCAACATCATGCCTTCACCTGCATCCACACTTCCACTTCAAAATATCACTCAGGACACCCCTCAAGTCATATCATCTATCGCTTCAACCCCACCGGTTGTTAACAAAGGAAGTACCATGTTTCGCGAACTTCAAAAACATCATCTAGTGAACAATCAAGGGTTGAACATAGGGGACGCATCGGACCAATCCGTACCGGTAAATCCATTGCACCCATGCGTCCTGCTCACATTTCATGATCATACTAATTCATCCTCATTTGATGCAATGCTGAATTATCCTCCCGACATACAAACTTCTCTCCCTATCCCACAAGGAGAAGGGGACTTGTTTGGAGTAGGAGAAATCTTGGATCAGTCATCATCACTTTCAGGGATTGCACCACCTATCTTCCCACCATTTCAACCCTTACCACTTGCATCTACATCATCACTCGGGTTGGGTCCTCCTCCCCTTCCCACCATAAACTATTCAAATAAAAATACTTTATCAAATCCACTAGTTGTGTCATCTATATCACAACAACAGATGGCGACTATCCAATCAACTGCAGTGATCAACATGTCTACCATTCCTTAAAGCATGGTCCCGCAAGGACCAAGCACCTCGATCACACCATCCATAGCTCAAACTTTGATCATTAACATGACTGTTGGCGTTCTTCCAAATCCACCGCCATTACCACCAAGGCACAACACAACCAATTCATTCACCATGATGTTGCAAGCTGCTTGACAAGCTGCCCAGCAAAAAGCACTTCAAAATTAGTAGGCTACTCAATTAGCTGCTCAGCAAGCACAAGCACAATTAGCTACACAAGTCCAATCCTTGTTACAACAACAATAGGCTAAACAAGCTGCACAGGCAGCTCAAGGAACCCAAGCAGCTCAAGCCGCCCAAGCTTCTCAAGCCGCTCAATCTGCACAAGCTACACAAGCCACACATGCCCCTCAGATGGCACAAGCAATCCAACTAGCACATGTTCAAGCACGAGTGCAATTCCAAGCTCAGCAAGCGCAAGCGCAAGCACAGTACCAAGCGCGGTTGCAAGCACAAAAAGAAGCATATTAGCAGGCTTTGCAAGATTTCCAATTGCAACAATAGTATGACCAACAACAAGCATTATTGGTGCAACAACAACATGACCGACAATAAGCATTGTTGGCGCAACAAAAACATGACCAACAACAAGTGTTGTTTGTGCAGTAGCAGTAGTAGAACTTGCAACAGGATCACATCAACATCCCGTCAATCAATCCCACCCCCGAGAACATATTCACTCCACGGCCTGATCCGTAAAGTGACGTAATGGCACAAATCAAATTTCTCTCTCAACAATTCCAAGATTTTCAATCTGGAAAGACAATCAGGACACCGAGCAGCTTGTGTCCCTACCCATTTGATAGAAGCTTGGCAATGGTACCATTCCCCAAGGGATTTGAGATCCCCAAATTTGATAAATATCATGGAATAGGAAACCCTGAAGATCACATCAGAGAGTTTCAGGTACATTGCATGGAAGTCACCTACAATGACACATATCTAATGTGGCTATTTCCTTGAAGCTTGGCTGGTGGTGCCATGGAATGGTTTTCTCGTCTGCCTACATGAATGAAAACCTTTCAAGAGATCAAAGATGCTTTCCTCCAAAACTACGCATTCAACATTCCTATGGATGTTAGCTTGGAAGAACTCTCGGCGCTTAAACACAGTAAGGGGGAATCATTCAGTGCCTTTCTCCAACGATGGTGAGCAAAGGCCAATCGAAGCAAGGGGGTCATGCCTGAAGAGCAACAAGTCTATACCATCATCGCCAATACAGACAAAACCTTGGCTTTCTATCTAAAGATGCAATGCATCACTACATATGATCAACTGATCCCCAAGGCGCTCAACATTGAGTGAGCTCTTATTATGCAAGGGGGCATGCCTACTTCTAAACATTAGGATAGTCACCCATCCACTAGTTACAATGATAAATCTCACACATGGGCAAGGAATCGAAATATCACAAATGATGGCATAGTGGATGCTAAGGTGGTCATCAGCGCTCCCAAGCAGAACAATCAAATAAATCATCTCCAACCACCAAACAACAATCGAAATAACGCACAAGAAAATGTGGTAAACCAACAACCACCCCAAAATCAAATCAATGATCGTAATAATCAAGGAGGACCACCTGCACGAAATAAGTTTCCCCCCAAGCGGAAATTCACACCCCTAGGGAAGTCAATCGAGTCAATCATGAAAAAGCTGGTCAATGAGAACATCATCAAGGTCCCAACCCATGATAATTACAACAAACCCCAGGTGAAGCCACCTTGGTACAATGAAACCCTCCTTTGTGACTTTCACAAAGTCAAGGGACACACGACTGCTAATTGTATGAAGTTGAAAAACATCATCCAGGATCTCATTGAAGACAAGATCATCAATGTTGAAAAACTGATTGGTAATCAAGACCTCAAGATATACACCAATCCGATGCCAAATCATAATCAAGGGAATAATCAAGGAAATAACAAAGGGAAGCAAAAGTATGCTAGCGTAAACCTTGTTTATGAAGACATTGTCGCATGTGTAGATGAAATGGTAACTGTCATTAACATCAGAGGAGTCGATGTTGATTATGGAGTCACCAGACATGGCGGAAAGGTTACCATTGCAGGGGCACCATCTAAGACCCCCAATTCAAACACAAAAGCCATTCCCTATGACTATAATGTCATTGACCAACTGAAAAGAACACCTGCACAGATCTCTATCATGGAGCTGTTAAAATTTTCTGCTACCCATAGGCAAATTCTTGACGAAGCATTATCAGCATCCACCATCTCTGTCACCCTTGAAATAGATCAGTTTCAAGCTATGGTTGGAAATATTGTCACCCAGAATCTCCTAACATTCTTTGATCAAGACTTCCCCCCACAACCATCTCATAACCGCACACTCCACCTTCAAGTGTTGGTCCGTAAAAAGAAAGTTAAAAGAATCCTAGTGGATGGAGGTGCAGGCCTAAATATTTGCTCTCTCAAGCTTATAAATAACTTGGGACTTGCTAAGGATTCCATTAACAAGAACAAGAGCATCACAATAAGGGCATATGATGATCATGAAAGAGTGTCTCAAGGCACTATTAAAATCCCCATCCAAGTGGGACTAGCAACCATGGAGACTACCTGTCAGGTCCTGGATCTCAACTTACCATATAATATTCTCCTTGGTTGTCCATGGATCCATAGAATGAAAGCAGTGGCCTCGACATATCATCAATGTGTAAAATTATTGTACCAAAACGAGGAGGTCACTATACATGGGGATCCCGAACCATTCGCCTACTGCAAAAACTTGGAAGCCAAGTTTTATAAAATCCCCCAAGTCCCGAAAAATGATGAAGGGCCATCCACTGCATACATCGACCCAACTAACCTTGCCTCCACTTCTGCGACAGAGACACCTGCCATTCCTAACATCTTCGAAATCAAAAACATGATCCAGGACAATGGATGTGGCGACTACAAAATGAAAAGGAATGCATTTGTTGTAGGGGAGTTACCACAATCTCCTAGGTCGGATGGGCAACCTTAGCGAATTGAAACACCTGTCTGCACTGTTAGGGAAGAACATTTTGGATTCCACCATTGGGGGATCTCAGTCAAGAAAATGTGGATGAGGGAGACATCTCAAACACATTATACCAAGATGAAAGGCCCACCCCCACCCTACCCATGGATGACGCTAACAGAGGATTACAAATGATGTTGGGTATGGGCTATAATAGGAATGAAAGCCTTGGAAGAAACAATGATGGACGACTGGAACCCATCATTGTAGAAAGAAGAATGAGGAACCTTGGCCTTGGATGTACTCCTCCGAGTATAACTGTACTCCTAGTCGAGTAGTTAGATCCTTCCCTCAGTTTTCAGCAACCACCCTTCAATTACCTGTATGCATAGGCCTACCCCTTGACAACTTCACATTTGACATAACTGATGTTTGTTCCAGTAGTGATGACGAGGATACCATAGCCAGTCTTCCTAGGCTTTTTGAAAATTCCACTTTACTCATGATTAGTGCCTCACCCACTGAGCCAATCCAACGAACCCACCAAATCCACTTAGTGTAGCCCCAACTCATCGATCACGACCAACGAGGACCACTAATTCTAGACTTATTCAAAAATGATGAGGCTCTATTAGAATTCATGGGATTGAGGGATATGGTTCCGTATGGAGATCACAAAGTAGGATTTGACATCACTTTAGACACCCAAGCATATTATGGGGAGACGATTGAATCTTTCAGTCGGAAAAGAAAAATATAGAGAATAAGCTTGAAGTTATTGAGTGAAAACCACACTGTGGCATTCTCTAACCATAGAATAGTAAAAATAAAGGACGCATCCAATGATGAAAACCTCTCTGAGGCACTAGAGGATGAAGGATTCAATCTCCCCCCTACTGCTCTACATCAAGAGAAATCAACGGTCCTAGTAGAGTAGTGTAATCCTATCAACTTGGGAACAAAGACAACACCACAAATCACATTCTATGCTCAAACAGTTTAGACAGAAGAACAAGACCTGCTAGCAGCATTTTTGAAAGACAGGAAGGTAAACTTTGCATGGACATACACTGACATGCCAGGTCTAGATCCTGAGGTAGTAGTTCATCATTTGGCCATTCACCCCGGAGCAAAGCTAGTCAGACAAAAATTAAGAAAAATGCACCCACAGATAGCTCTGCTTGTGAAGATAGAATTACAAAAACCATTAGACATTGGCTTCATACAACCAATTGACTATCTAGAATGGGTATCTAATCTTGTGCCAATCTCAAAACTGAATGGGGGCATCCACATTTGCACTGATTTCAGAGACCTAAACAAAGCATGTCCTAAGGATGACTTTCCACTTCCCAACATTGACATGATAGTGGATATGATGGCCGAACATGAGATGCTCTCCCTAATGGATGGATTCTCGGGGTAAAATCAGATAATGATCGTCAAAGAAGACCAACACAAGACATCATTCACATGTCCTTGGGGCACCTACTACTGGAAAGTGATGCCATTTGGGTTAAAGAATGCAGGGGCTACATATAAGAGAGCCATGACACTAATCTTCCACAACATGATACACAAAATGGTCAAAGATTATGTGGATGACATACTGGCTAAATCAAAGAAGAGACAGGATCACATAGCAACTCTAAGCGCAATCTTTGATAGGCTAGAAAAAGACAAAGTCAGGCTCAACCCAAAGAAGTGTGCCATTGGGGTACAATCAAGAAAGCTGCTGAGTTACATAGTTTCCATGAGAGGGATAGAGGTAGATCCCGCAAAGGTAAAAGCAATTCTTGACATGGAGGCACCAAGGACATTAAAGCAACTCAGGGGATTACAAGGTAGATTCCAGTCCATCTGAAGATTCATTGCAGAACTGGCGGATAAGAAAATTGCCTATTCACACCTACTCCACAAGGGAGTAGCATTCAGTTGGGACGACAAGTGTGAAAAATCATTTAACAAGATCAAAGAATACCTACTTACACCACCAGTACTAGTGCCCCCCATTGTAGGGAAACCATTGATTCTGTACATATCAGCAACGACAACCACCCTTGGTGCCCTTTTAGCCCAACAAGATGAAAATGGAACTGAGCGGGCCATTTACTATATCAACAGAACAATGGTAGGGCATGAGCTCAATTACACATCAATAGAAAAAGCTTGCCTAGCAGTGGTGTTTGCAGCCCAAAAATTTAGACACTATATGCTAGCTCATCAGATTAAGCTAATTGCAAAGATAGACCCTCTCAAGTATCTATTATCAAAAGCAATGCTTACAGGAAGAATGGCTAAATGGGTTATGACACTATCTGAGCATGATATTGAGTATGTAGAGCGAAAGGCAATCAAGGGACAGGTCATTGCAGATCAGCTAGCAGAAGCTCCCATCTATGCAGAGAACCCACTCATATCAGAATTTCCAGATGAGTCTATCTTCAATATCAACATAGCTGATCATTGGAAGCTATACTTTGATGGTTCACACACACAACACAGATCAGGAGCCGGTGTGTTCTTTATCACCCCACAAGGAGATTGCATACCAAGATATTACACGTTGGTGTTCCCATGCACTAACAACATCACCGAGTATGAGGCTTTAACCATAGGTCTCAAGATCGTAACACAATGGAAAATCATGGCATTGCAAGTCTATGGGGATTCATAGCTTATCATCAACCAAGCCAATGGTGAATACCAAACTAAGGATGACAAGCTCACACCATACAAGAAACTAGTGGAAAGCCTTAAGGAATCATTTATTGACATCACATTTGAGCATATACTGAGGGAAAATAACAAAGTAGCAAATTCCATTGCAATGATTAGATCCTTGCTAGATATCCCTTGTAACGTCTTGAAATACAAATTCTTCATAGAACAACTTCTCGTACCCACTTTCGAGGTACCAAAGTTAGAATATCTGTGAGAACTCATTGGTCCGAGTGATCTTTGCTACCATGACCTCTACACCTATCTAAGATTAGGAATCCTCCCAGCTGACATTACCCCAAACCTCAAGCGAACCTTTGTCAAAAGGTCCTTACATTTGTCATCCTAGGAGAAACCCTCTTCCGTAGAAGCATTGACGGAACCCTACTACATTGCTTAAAACCTGAAGAAGCCCTGATTGCTTTGACTGAGGTACACAATGGCACATGCGGTTCACATTCGAGTGGTATGACCTTGGCCAAAAAGTTACTAAGAACCAGGTACTACTGGCTGACAATGGAAAGAGAGGCACACAACTTTGTCAGAAAGTGTCTACAGTGCCAGCAACATGGAGACCTCATTCATGCACTAGCTCAAGAACTGCATCCTATTGTTACACCTTGGCCCTTTTCTAAGTGGGGACTCGATCTCATAGGAAAAATCACACCCACCTCATCCAATGGTCATAAATTCATTATCACTGCCACTGAGTACTTCACTAAGTGGGTCGAAGCAATTCCCATGACCTATATCACTGGAAAGCAGATATCCAAGTTCATCTTGAACTACCTCATTTGTCGATATGGTGTACCCCAATCCATTATCTCTAATAATGGGAGACCTTTCAAGAATCAGGATGTCCGTGACTTGTGCAAAAAATTTAAAATCAAACATTGCTTTTCAACTCCATATTATCCACAAGGCAATGGCCAAGCAAAAGCCACCAATAAAACCATTCTAAAAATCCTCAAGAAAACAGTCAATGACTCTGGTCGTGACTGGCATTTGCAGCTAAATCTTTCCTTATGGGCCTACCGCACTAGGATCCACATGCCAACAGGTGCCACCCCATTCTCCCTGGTCTATAGATCAGAAGCCATCCTCCCTATCGAGATCGAGCTCCCGTCACTGAGGATATCATTGCAGAATCTCATCACAGATAAGGAATATAGGGTTACAAGACTGAATGAGCTGGAATTACTAGATGAACGGCGTATGGATGCCCTCAATCATCTAAAAGTCTATCAGAATCACCTGAAATAGAGGTACAATAAGAAGATCAGGCAACACACCTTCCAAGTCGGTGACCTTTTGCTAAAAGAGAATAAAAAGAATGTGCCAAACCCAGATAGCAAAGGCAAATTTGAACCAAACTAGCTAGGAACTTTTGTCATCACCACAAGTTACACATCAGGGGCATATCAACTAGCAACACCAGAAGGCGAGCCTCTGTAGGAGCCTCTAAACAGCTCTCATCTCAAAAAGTTTTATGCCTAAATCTTGCAAGGTATAGAACCAAAAAATACAAAAAAATCAGAAAAAGTCTTGAAAAAATGGTCACCTTGATGAAAACCTGGCAAACAGGCATCTTGGTGACAACAAAAAAATACATAAATACAAAAATCCAAAAAAATCATAAAAGGATTGAAAACAGTAAAGAAAAAAATTGTCTTCTAGTGAAAACCACTTCGGTGGCGCTTTGGACAAGTACCTTGGTGAAAACCTGGCAAATAGGCATCAAGTGTAAATAAAGTACTCCCCATCCACCAGGATCTACGTGACTCACTCATCCATTCCATCACATTTCATTAATTCTCCATCCACCCATTCACTCGCATCCATACAATAGCCTGAATTGATACCCATATCATATTCCACCATGGTACTACTTGGCATATTCCTAAGGTCAGTTTGTCCTGCCTTTATCGAAGTAGTCCATTGCTTAAACATTGGGGGCATGTCCTTGAAACTGGCGTGAGGTCGGATTGGTGTATATCTTTTGTGCTCTTTCCAATTCATCAGAAAATCCAAAAACATTCAAAATCTCATCAGAAAATCCAAAAACATTCAAAATCTCATCAGAAAATCCAAAAACATTCAAAATCTCATTAGAAAATCCAAAAACATTCAAAATTTCATCAGAAAATCCAAAAACATTCAAAATCTCATAAGAAAATCCAAAAACATTCAAAATTTCATCAGAAAATCCAAAAACATTCAAAATCTCATCAAAAAATCCAAAAAACATTCAAAATCTCATCAGAAAAATCAAAAAATCAAAGACATCCAAATCATCAGAAATCCAAAAATAGGTCAAAATATCAAAAAATCTTCAAAATTCATCATTTATTTTTGTCAATCTTCCACCTTGTCGAACTACGTCATCTCTGAGCTTGAACGTAGGCAAGGTTGATCTTTGATCATCCCCGGAGATAGTTAGGGTCATTCCTTAGGCGTCCGTCGCATTAGCAATCCATTTGCCTGTCTAATTTTCACATTTAGGTTAGTCCTTTAGGTGTCTGTCACATTGGCAATCCATTTTCCCATCTATCTCTTCATCGAGTCAAATTTATCGTCAGTCGAACTATGTGGTCTCTGCGTGTATAATGTATGCAAGGCTAATCTATGGATCAACTCCCGAGACCCCTAGGATAGATCTTTAAGTTAGTATGTTCGTCATAAATCTTGAAAATACCAAAAACATTGAAAAATCCTGAATATACCAAAAACATTTGTAAAACATCTCAAAAAATTCAAAACATCTCAAAATTTCAAAAAAAAAAAAACAGCCTCAAAACATTTGAAAAAACCAAAATGGTGCACCCGTCTCATCTCGCTTTCACCCGCAATAATAACCATTCCTAATAAAGTCAATCATCACTGTCACCCTTTGGTGAGTCAGTCAGAAGCAAGTCTAGCACATTTAGAAGAGAACACCTTAATCATCAAAGTCTCAATTCTAGAGTAGTAAGCAAGCAATTTGGTCAACTCAGAGTATCAATAGCTTATCACCCAAATTAGTCCCATCAAAACCCTGATCACTACATGTCCTAGGATGAAGCTTTCCTGCGATGGATATAAGCATTAGGTACCCCTCACAGTAGTTTAGCCTTGGCTAGCGGTACGGTGAACATCAGCTTGTTTGTTTGCTTTATTTTGGTCTTTTTGACTTATCTTATTTTGCGCTCATTCCAAGGACCTCTCGATGATGCCTAAACAAAACAGGTTTAGAGAAAAAGGAATGGGGCAATGATCATTATCTTTTTATCTATTGTGCTTGTTGGATATTCTTGTAAAATAACTTCGTTATGCATACTTTTTTTTGTTTGTAGGAAGGATGTTTTAGGTATCTTGTAGACCACATAAGAAGGCTTTCCTTTTTATGTTTTGGCCCGAGATGTCTAGAATATCTGAACTGCATTCTGAATAAGGTTATGTTTGTCAAGTGTGAACAAGAGTACTCCTATCTGTTTGACGAGTCAAAGTCCATCACACTAGGTGCCACGCCATCCTAGTTCTTAATACCTTGATGCATTGCACCTACATGTGTTATTAAACATAAAGAAAGGTATGCTCTTTTTCCATCCTTGGGTAAGCAATACATCATCATCATTCATCATCATATCCAATAAAGTCTCGACGACTAATGGACTTATTGGACTTCTACATTCTTCTTGAATTTAAGGGTTGATCCCTCTCATTCTTCTATGCTCTTTCATGCTAACAATGCATCCATCTTGCATCCGCATTCTCATTCTACATAATCACGTCATCTCATTTTCATAATCATTTAAGTTGTTTAGGATAATATAAATTTGTTATTCTAAGCATCTTCCAAACATTTTGTTTCCATCATCATTATCGTCCATACATCCATTTTGAACCTCTTTGTCTCGAGATCGACCTCAAATTGAATAATTTTGCTCAATCTCTCGAGGGGGCAATGTACTACTGTACTTATTTCCATTGGGGCATCCGAAAAAACCAAAGAATTTTTTAATTTCAATGTCAGCAACATCATTCTGTGAACCAATGCAATGAGTACATTGCTTCAAAGAGGGGAAAAACGTAGACATGCAAAACTAACATCAATTAAAGCAATTTATTTATTAAATCCTAAGGTTCATCAGGCTTAATTAAATAAAATTATTTAATTAAGTTCCTAAATTTCTTCTTATTTGATTTAATAAATCAAACTGATTTAAAATCAAATATCAAATCCCTAAAAATCCCTAAGTTAATTAATCTAAATTAATTAACTTCTAATCATAATTACCATTCTCTAGCTTTTAACTCAACTAGAGTCAAATCTAAACTCGTAACTAACCCACCCACTTGCACCAATAAATTAATTTATTTGATTTATTAAAAAGACTTATTTTCCCTCAATAGCTCTCATCTTTGACTTTTTTGGACAAAGATAATTCCCCCCAAAACCCTCAACAACATGCATTTATTGACATTTTTCAAATTTGAATGGGCACATTGGCCAAAACTTGCACAAGCTTTGGCCAATCCCATTAGGACAAGTGTCTCTATCCTATTGGATGGGATTTAGTCCCACATCTCTCAATTTTGGCCTCTCTTCTCTCAACTTCTCCTATAAATGCAAGGCATTTTCTCTCATTTTGATATCTACATTTTGAATGCATCTAGACTATAGGCAACTTGAGCTCATAGCAACTCATTGTCTATTTCATTTGGCTTAGAAAGGGATTGGGAAAGGGCTCTCTCACATCTTCATGGAGGGCACCAATCCACCATAGAATAGGTTGTATTTCATTTTCTCTATTGCATGTTTGTCTTAGTTTTATCATTTTGTTTGGAGTGAATGACATATTTTATTCTATGAGGATGGCTAAATCTATGCAATTCCACGTGTAATATTTTAGCATCCTACAATTAGAGTGCCCCTTAACTTGAAAAGTTTTTGATTATTCATTAGATCTTCTAATTGACGATCCAAAATGTTGAATCTATGGAATTAATGTTTTTTATGGTGTTTTCCTTAATGTTGTCATTGATATCAACTCAGTTAAGGTTAAATAAGATGTGTTTTGCCAACTGCTTTGGGGAAAAGTTGTAAAATAGTGAAAGTTGTGTTGAAGTACATTTTGAGTTTTCTCCGGTATTGTGGTCCACATTTTCTTTGTGTTGATGCAATGCATATTTGGATTTGAAGGTGTGTTCATAAGATTCAATGGATTGTACATTCCAAGTTTAAACTTCTAGTTTTATACAGAGTAAAATTTATGTTCACCGGTGTGTGAACTGGTTTGTCAGAGTTATCTGGTTCTTGATTGGGAGAAATTCTTTGGCTCTACAATCTTATAGCATTTGGTTTCAGATCTTGCGAATCTAGAATACTACTCTTTCTAATTGTTTCTATGTTCTAATAGAATTTATTGTGGTTTGGTGCTCCCAAAAACTTTCTTGAGAGCTCCTATCTTTTTATTGGTTGTCCTGGTTGAACTGGTGAAGTTTTCTCTACAAATGAATTTTGTTGAAGTTGTTGCGAATATATCTAATTTTTTCTTAGAGATGATAAAAATACTGGTGAAGAATGTTGAGAAATCCATGTGTTCTTATCTTGTTGGTGATGCATGTAATTCAAACATCATTGGTGTTTTCATTAGGTTTGGCTAACCTAGTATCTACATGTTACATTATCATTTTTCATCATTTTAATAAAGAGTGTGTGTGATCCAATATTTTATTTGGGTCCTAAATTAAATATGTATTTGGTCCTATCACATTTTTATCCATCGTGAGAATGTTGAGTAGCTGACCTAATTTGAGTTTGTAATTCCAATTTGTTTATCGGACCTTGGTGAATGCTTCTAAGGTTGAAGTTGGTATAAATAAATTCAAGTTGTGGTGAATTTAATATCCATCAATCATTCAACTCAGGGAAGAGAAGAGTGTGTGAACAAGTTCAAAAAGTAGAGTGTGAAAAGTGAATTATGGCAATAGAACTTTAATGTGCTCATAATATTTTAGTCAAGTTGAAAAGTGTGTGTAACTCCTAGTGGTGGATCATTAATTATTCCTTTGTAAAAAAGTTTAGGCAGTGACTATCTCTTCTGGACAGTGAGTCCTAAGGCAGTAAGCCCTTAATTTGGGTATTGAGCATTTGTATCTGGGAAGTGAGCCCTTTGGCAGTGAGCCTGTGTAACCTATATTGCTTTACAACTATATTGTGAGTTAATCCTCACCATGGTTTTTCCCTCATTAGGGTTTTCTATGCAAATATGGTGTCTATAGTATGTTTTTTTGTTATATGCATTTCATTTTCACACTTAATAATAAATTCAAGATAAAGTGGAACTGATTAAGTTTAGAAGTAAAAATATTGATACAACTAATTCACCCCCCCTCTTAGTTGTCTTGTGTATTTCAACAATCGGTAGCAAATCTTCGATTCCTTGATGAAAAGCTTAACTTCTTGAGGTAGATCGGATTGAACATAAGTTGTAGCTTCCTATATTTGATGGAGCTAATTATGATGGCTAGAAATAATGTATGACATGTTATTTCATTTCAATTGGTTTCGATATCTAGAAAGTTGTGGAGACAAATTATGTGATTCTAGTAGCTAAACCTTCCTCTGTTGATGAGGTTGTAGCTTTTGAAGAGAATGAAAGAGAAAGGTTTTCTATCTTAGGTCTTTATCTAAAACTGAAAGATCAAAATTTATTTCATTAACTACTAAAAATAAAATGTGGACAAAATTAAAAGACATTTATGAAGGAAATGAGAGATTAAAATTATCAAGGAAACTAACTACTAAGCTAAAATTTGAGAATTTGATAATGGAAGATGAAGAAGACATTGCAAGCTATTATCAGAGAGCTGTGAAATCAATCATCAAAGAGGTACTATGAAGGATGAAGATATAATTGAAAATATATTAATGACCTTACTGAAAAATTATAGTGACAAAGTATCTTCTCTTGAAGAATAGTACGATCTAAATATATTTACTAAGGAACATCTATTTGATGTCTTGAGTGCATTTGAGATGAGATAGTTTGCAAGAGATAAGGATAATATTGAAACAAGCTTTAAAGCCATGAAGATAGAATATGATGATGATAATATTGATGCAGAATATTTGGAAGAAAATTTCACAAGGAGATTGAAGAAAGGGACTGGTAAATACAAAGGTAAGTTTCCCTTTAAGTGTTTTAGTTGTTGAAATATTGTTTATTATGCATCAAGATTTCCTAATAGAGCTACACAAAAGAAGAAAAAGGATAATAACAATAATTACAATGATATAAGAAGGATAGGAAGTTTAAGAATTTTTATTATGTCAAAGAAGATGTATGAATTTTTTATGATGAATCTGAGCTTGAGGAAGGTAAAGATGAATGTTTGTTTCTAGCCCTAGAAAAGAAATGTCGAAAATAATCTAGTCTAGAGAACAAGAAGGTTAAAACATAAGGTACTCTACTGACTGATTTTCATGCCACACATGATGAAGACTTCTAGGTAATTGATAGTGGATTTTCAAATCACATGACTAGAGATATCAGTAAGTTTACTAAATGTGAGAATTATGATGGAGGTATAGTCATGTTTTGAGATGATTCTCGTGCTAATATTGTTGGTAAGGGAGCAATTATCTTTCATGGAAAACATAATACTGACAATGTTTATTATGTAAAGGTTTTAAGGCATAATCTCTTAAGTGTTGGGAAACTGTGCAACAAATGTTTTAAGCTTGTGTTTCAGGGTAACACTTTTGAGATCAAAACAGGAACTAGAACTGTGGTTGTAGCTTTAAGAACTCATGGAAACATATATCAACTTAAAGGTGGTGATATTTAGTGTTTTGTTTCTCAAATTAGTGAGAGTTGGATCTGGCATTAGAGGATGGTACATGTTGATTTTGATAATCTAGTTAGGGTCAGTTATAGAGAAGTTGTGAGAGGTCTACCTAGAATCATAAAGCCTTCAAATTCAATCTACAAAAGTTGTCAGATGGGAAAAAAAACAAGGAATAGATTTAAATGAAAACATCAAACTTATATCAAAATGCTTCAATTAATCCATAAAGAACTTTCTAGTCCTACAAGAATAGAGAGCCTAAGTGGTGATACGTAGTTTATTCTTTAATTTATGATTACTCTAGCATAACATGGGTTAAATTTCTTAGAGAGAAGTCTTAGGCTCTTGATAGATTCTATAGACATGGAAAATATACCAACACACTTGATCCATATTACTAACATCATTCATCCTGAATCATCTCCTTGGCTAGTCGTTTAATTAAATAATCTTTATTTGATTAAATTTATCTGATTAAGACATTTGATTCTATTAATTAAATAGATCACTTTGTTTAACCAATCCGATAGTTCCTCTTTTAATTAAATAATTCAACTTATTTAAATGAATCTCTAAAGTCATCTCTTTTAAATTAAATTAATTAATATTTATTTGATTTAATCTAATATCATCTCCTTTTAGTTAAATAAATCAAAATCTTTATTTAATTAAAGTCTAAATCATTTTCCTCTCAACTTTGATTTAAATAAATCCTAAAATCTAAATAAAATTGGTCACATCATTCAATCTCCTATTAAATTAATAAAATCATGATTAATGGTAATCGTAATCACTCCAATCCTCTAGATTTTGCAGTTTGCACAATAAATCAATTTATTTATAAATTGATCAATTTTTATTCAAAAGGGCATCTTTTGTGGAATAGTCTTCCAATTCAAATATCCCTCCAAAATGGGATGGGTACTTTCAACAAGGAATTTAATGCCTCTTACATCTCCTTGACCTTGAGCCAAGTGATGTTAACTCCATTCTTCTCTCCCTCCAACTTTCCACATTTCAAATTTCATTTTTGAATCTCATAGAATTTATCATGCACATTGACCAAAATGTGCTCATTCCTCCTCCAATCACATGTGGACAAGTTGCCTTCTCTCATAGGTCGGTCTTTTGTTCCACATTCACCCAAATCCTTCAATATTCCATTCATCAAATCTATAAATAGAGGCCTCCTCTATTGCAATATCATCCACAATTTGAGTAAACCCACTATACTCAAGCTCATCTTCAAGCATATACATTTTTTTCTATTCTTATCAATTTCTTAGCTAGGTTATGTAGGAATTTAATCAAAGTGGATAAAATCTTCATCAAATCATCACAAAGCTTGCATAGGAGTTGGGAAAGAGCCAATTTTGACACATAATTGACACCAACTCCCCCATGGGATCAAGAATTTGATTTATATTGAATAAGATTTGATATATTTTGTTTACGTTTGCTTATGATCTTCATCTCGTTTCTTATTCTTTCCAATTTAAACTGATTTCATGGAGAATCTTGATTCTAACTTGCATTTGGATCTAATATTGTGTTTGTTTCTCATGTTTGTGCAGGTCTAGGATTGGGGTTCACATTTTGGTGCTAGAAGGAGGGAAGATATAGAGAAATTCATCACTTTTTTCTAAAATTACATCCTATTTTTTACCTTTTTATTGTTTCTATAGAAAAGTCCACCACTAGTAGTCCAGCGGTGCCAAACTACGCCACTATCAGTCCAACGATGCTATATTGCACCGCTTAAATTTCTAAAATCCATCGTTGGAGTCTTCCCACTTGAAAAACTCAAATTTTAAATTGACCCATGGACTTTCCAAATTATAAACTATGTCACTAGTCAAACAAAGCCGCAATCACGATCTCTATTTTATTGCACAACGTCCCTCTTAGTCATCAACACTGCTATATTGCTTTGTTGACCCTTCTAAATAGCACTACACTTGCAAACTACACAACTAAAGTTGGGTAAAAAGAAGAATTTTAATTATTCTAACATGTGATTTTTTTCCATTTTGATTATTTGGAAATCTAACAGGTTTTTAGTCTTTGTTTTTGTAGTATTCACCAATTTTTATGATGTAGAGACTTCGAGAGGTCATAACTTTTGACTCAGTTGTGAGTTTTGGCTGAGATTTTATAGGTGGTTTCATTATGATTCGACATGTGGATTCTCAATGGACTTTGAGTTGGTTGGTGGCCATTTCTAAACATTTTCCAGGGCTTGAAACTTTCATCTTTGCCCTCAAAATAGCAATTTTATTATTTTTTTCTGCTTTTTAAAAAGTCATTTTTGTTAATAACTCGAAACTCATGTTTTGAATTTATGATCTTATTTTTAGATTCATCCTATCTTAATTTTAGAAAGCTTTTGGGAAAAAATATGACTCTCAAAGTTATGCATGCAAAATTACCAAAAATTGCAAATTCAGACAATTGTGGAAATCTGCCAGAAAAGGTAATTTCTTGATCAAAGGTGAAGGAAAGAAAACGAAGGCCAAGGGTTCTTTATGATTCTATCATCTCATTTTATCAAGTTTTTTTAACACTTTTGGTAGAACTTATAATCCCTTTCTAAGGATTTGATTACCTTCATGCTTTTAGGACATACTAAATCTATTTTGGGCTCTCAAAAGAACACTACAATTTTTTTTCAATTTTTGTAACAAAGGGTTAAAAATAAATTTAGAGAAAAATACTAGATTTGGTTTGAGGTTAAAAATTGAACAAAAAACCTTTCATCCTTCCTTTTGGTGCTCTCAAAAGAATCGAATCATCGCCTTGAGGATTTAAAATGAACATGTGCATCTTTGTTTTGTAATCACTTACCCAAAATAATATCATCAAAAAGACGTATGCAATTCTCTCGCACTTTATAGAAATCTTGAGAATGAAAATTATTTTTGGTGATATTAAGTTGTGTAAATGATTGTCTTGACATTTCATTTTGGATTAAAAATTTAACCAATCTTGTGAGTGTGAGTGATATTGCGAGTGTTATCCCTTTGTTTTTCAATGAAGGTTGATAAAACTACGACATATTCTTACTCACTTTTTTTTTTCTTAAAGGGTCTGCCTGATGGGAAAAATTAATCACCCTAGGGAATGACCCACTTAGGAACACACTAAAGCCAAGGGACTTCCAACTGGTATATAAGTGACGATTCTCGAGGAAAGTTCGAGAATCATGAGGATTATTATAATGAGAAGGGAAGCAATGGTATATCACCACATGGATGGTCCCCCATGAATGGAATGCCCACATTAAAACCCTTGTTTAGCAAAGGCCAAAATCCTTTTAATTTTTTGGTGAAAAAGATCATGTCCTTTGAAGCCGCCCCACGCAACATGTGGTTCTATTGTAGAGATGAAAAGTATTTCATGGGAGATTCATGGGTATTGATGCTTGGCTGACCCAAGAAGTGTGTGCTGTGGAGGGGAGCCAGTGTGGTCAAGCATCTAGTCATCCACATTGAATATGCATAGCTGGAGTAGAATCCAAGTTGGAATCTAAACAAATATTGTCTTTACATCCTAGGATGGTGCATGTGCTTGGAATTGAAAACAAACATTCACAAATCTTCCAAATATCAAACCTTTTAGGAGGGGAAAATACCTTTTGAAAAAATCCAAGTGTTGTTCCTTTCCTTAGGGATTTTATCCTTGAGGTTTCTAAACATTTGGATTTACATCATAATTTTCCCATACTAAGGTCAACAAATAGGGAAATTTTTCCTTGATTTCCTTGATTCCCACATAATGGACTTTGTGGGATGATAAGAAGTTAGGACATTATAAATTTAGTTTGAAAATCTAATTAAGAGAGTGTTTTTGGTAAAAATAACTCATTAAGCAAAGTTAAATTAATTGAACCCCATACATGTGCTTGCCATCTTTTGATCATATCATTTTCCATGCAAACATTGGTCTTTTGGTTTGAAATACTCTTAGGAAAAATCTTGTTCTTCACTAGATTGGTCTTGTAAACAAAGACCTCTTAGGTTAATCTAGGATCAAATTCATCACTCTCACCCATCTCTCAACCATCAAAAATTAGAATCACTCACCAACAAACTCTTGGAAAATTTGAAAACATTATCATGCTAAACTTGTAGGCACAATAAAAATCATCTTGTTTGACTTAACACACTTAGTCAAATTATCCTTGTGAGAAAATTTACCTCTTGATAAAATCAAACATCTTAGGGTTTAGGAGTTCATTATCTTGTTTTTCTTAACACACCTAGAAAAATTATCATCTTGTGTATGAGTTTACTCTAGGATAACACAACTTCCTAGAGTTTACAAGTTCATTATCAAAAATCACTTTGTTTGACTTAACACACTTAGTAAAATTATCCTCAATCAAAACCAAATAAAATTTTTACCCCAAGCTTCTTTGAGATTATTCATCATCCATATCATCCATATTTCATTTTAATCATCACTTTGATACTTAATCTACTTAGTTCTTCTCTTTTTGTATGTGAAATTAGATCAATTGATCTCTATTTTATGGTGAAAACAAGATCTCAACACAAGAAAAATATGGAAGTCACCAAGGAAACATCAACTTCAAGTGATCTAAGTCAAAATTCCCCCTAAATGAATCCTATAAAATCAAGAAATCCCCCAATAAACTTCTCTCTACCATCACAAAATCCTTAAAAGGAAGATCAAGTAGAGGACATCACCAACAATGTCTTAGGGACGACAAAAAATGAAATCCTAGCGATGGTAAAAAATATCAAGAATCATCAAATTTTCAATGCTATGATGAAGTTACATCCCTCGCAATACATGCTTGAGTTGGAAAAATAAGGGGCTAAACTTGCTTCTAACTATGACATAAGCACAATTGTGGAAATACCTCTTGGGATCATGCCTCCAAACCCACCCATACCTCCATGTCAAAACATCACTCAAAGCATCACAATCATGTGATCCACCACTCAAACCTCAAAAATCAATGAGACCATTCCACTCATCACAATGGTCAACACCATTCCCGATCCACCACCATCACCGCCAAAACACAAAATGAAAAATTCATTCAGCATCATGTTGCAAGATGCTTGACAAGCTACCAAACAAAAAGTGATCCAAAACCAGCAAGCTACACAACTAGCTACTCATCAAGCACAATTGAAATTAGTGGCACAACAAGCACAACATGAACAACATTTTTCCCAATCCCAAGCTTTATTACAACAACAAGAAGCCACCCAATCTGTGCAAGAGGCTCAAGCCACACAAGCCACCTAAGCTCCCCAAGTAGATCAAGTCACTCAATCTCCTCAAATTGCACAAGCGCATGCTCAAGCTTGAGCCAAATATCAAGCCCAACAAGCACAAGCGTAAGAACAATATGAAGAACAATTGAAAATAGCCTAACAAGAAGTATATCAAAAAATGTCAAAAGGTTACCAAAGTACAACAACAAGCTTTTTTGGCACAACACTACCAACAACAGGCATTGTTGAATCGACAAAAAGCACATGCATTATTCACTCAAAAAAGATTGTAACAGATTCCCACCACAGTTGCTAAGGAAAATGATAAAATTCAACCCATCAATAAGCAACTTGTAGATGTTTCCACCTCACCAAAAGATAAAATAAACATACATCAAGAGCCATTTTTTAGTAATGATCACGACCCCTCCTACAAAGATACATTTCAATATGTTTTGATGCTATTTAATTCTATTGACATAATAAACTATCATTTGACCAATGATCATGTTAAAAATGCCTCTATGTCACCTAATGAGTTACATGACATATCTCAAGAATTTATTCCAAAGAATGATCAAAATCTTTCACCAAGGTCTAGCAATGATCCTTTCCAAAACATATGGACATCCTTTGACCTCATGAAATTTGAGAAACTTCCTATGCCTAATGAAGATATCCAAGAACCCTTTCTAAGAAATCCATTCTTTAAAATTGATCCATGTTAAGAACTTGATCCAAAGCATGTTGAAAGTGATTCCAAAATCATTCAAGATCGAGAATCTGTATCTCCAAGCTACTATAATTATATAATGGACACTCTTCTATCTATACGAGATGATCACATCCACATAGCTCATACTCCTCCATCTACCCATGAGATGCTTCCCATGAATGGACACGTAGATGATCTTAATTCAGAACAATATTCCTTTACTCCTAACATTATTACACCAAAAGGGAAAGATATTTATTCCTAAAGTCAAACTAAGTTGTCAACATTAAGATAAAAAATATCCCAAATTCAGACTAAGGACATCATACATGAAGATATCTAGCATCATGATATTCTAGAGTTGGCAAAGCAAAAAATTAAAATAACATCATCTGTAGTAGTCATTTATTAAAGAATGCTTGCTAAATAGGAAAACATGCAGAATCAAAGCATAAATATGCTACTACCACCATATTGGGGGAAACTTTTTCTCAAGAAAATTTCAGCATAGGGGGCACGAAGGATCCTTATGATGAAATCAATGCTAATACTACAACCAGCCATGTCACAAATCTTCATCCACCCATCACCCCATCGATGAATTGATACCAACATCATAAGAAACATTTGAATCAAAGCATGAGGAATTTGATCAAGGAAATAGAAGCAGAGATGCATAATGGAAAAATAATATACAAGTGGATACCAAATAACACAAAGAATGATCACCCCTATCAGACTCCATTAGTCAAAGAAAATATGGGGTAAATAAAAGAAGGGAAAACTATGAATCAAAGATGTCCACAAAGGAAAAAGAAGGCTTCTCAAGAAATGTACAAATTCTATAAAGCAGTTGGTCCTAATTCCATGAATACTTTTGTATCCATCCATCATTGCTCATATTCCCAAGTCTAGAGAGTCAAAGGTTCCAAACTGTCAGCCAATCCATCTTTTATTCCTAAATACACTTCATCCACACCTCCATGCATGATATCCAATTCTAAAATTGACCATGTGTTGGCAACTACCCTTCATCATAAGGATTAAAAGGCACTCTATCACAATTTGTGCATGAAGACAAAGTTAACTCTAGTATCAACAAAGTAGATCAGGAATCTCACAAGTTGCATTCAAGTGCATGTCTCTTGGCAATGAAACTTCTTCAAGTAGGATATCAATGCAACATTATGAAAAAATCATCTACATCAACACCACTAGGTGATTCATCATGAGCTTAAAATCTTTTAGCAAAAAATCCAAAAAAATCAGAAAAAGGACTTGTGAACACTTTCATTTTTGGACCTGCACACAAGCAACAAATAGACACAACATTAGATCAAATGTGCAAGGTGAAATAAGGATTCATCATGAAATTATATTGAGCCATTAATATAGGAAAATAAGTGAAGAACAAAGTAAATGGAAGTAAAAAAATCCTATTTTAATGAACAACTATCAATCCCATGAGGGAATTGGTGCTCATTGGTATGTCGAAATCAACCCTTTCCCAATTTATGGTTGTAAGATTAATAATTCTTGATGGTGATATTAGATTCTTTAATGGAGTGAACAAGATTGGATCTCAATTCAAGAGAGTAACCTTGCATGAAATATGTGAAATGAAGGTGAATTTTGAGTATAGTAAGTTTACTCAAAATTTGTGGATGCTGAAATGAGGAGAGAAACCTCTCATTTATAGATTTCCAAAATGGAAGAGAGAGTGAAAACAAGCAATGTGGGATCATTCAACATCCAATGTTCAAGTGCCACTTTTCAAGATGTGAATGGTTGATGGTTGTGCACATCTTGGCCAAAGTGTCAATAAATGCAATTAAGTGGAATTTCAATTTGAAGAAATGACATGTGAGAGGGAAAAAGGAATGAAATAAATATCACCTGGCTCAATGAACAAGGACATGTAAGAGCAGTGAATGCCTTGTTGGATGTACAAGACCACTTGGACTTTTTGAATTCAAATTTGAAGGAATATTCCCTTTTGATGCCATGTGAGGGAAAATAGAGATTTAATAAATGAATAAATCTATTTTCATGTGCAACTTGTATTCTCTAGAAAATTTTAGTGATAGGGATTAACTTAATCAATATTTTGAATAATTTAATGAGGGATTATATGATTTGACAATTTTGACTTAAATTGATGAATTGATTTAAATCATAATTGAGAGGAAATTGTTAACTAAATAAATTATATTGATTTATTTAACTAAGTGGGATAATATTAGATTAAATCAAATAAGGTTTAATTTATTTAATTTAATAAGAGGACTTTAGAGACTTTAATCAAGTAAAATGATTTATTTAATTAAACAGAAATATAAGGTTAATTAAATTAAATTGATTAATTTAATCATTGGAGGAGAAAGACTTAATCAAATAAACAATGGTTTATTGAATTAAGAGACAAAATATGATGAAAATTTGAGAGTATGATTTAGGAGGAAATGTCGTGAATAATAAGGATCAAGTGTGTCGAACCGAATTTGTACATGTATTTTCTATGTCTGCATTTTGCCCCTCTTTGAAGCAATGTACTTGTTGCATTGATTCAAAGAATAAACTATTGTTGTCAAAGTTCAAAATTTCTCAATTTTTCAGATGCCCAACTTTCGCCTCAACAAAACGATTATGCTGATATATTGCCCCCTTGAGAGATCATACAGGAATGATTGATTTTCTGATCGAGATTGCGATAAAATGTTAGAGGAGTGGTTATATTGATTAGAGGATGAAAGATAATTCTTTGATGTAGACAAATCTGATGATGTATAGATAGTCATCAACTATGGGTAGGCTCATGTATATCTTGATACAACACCCCGATTTTAGATAGAAATGTTAGTAAAGATAGAAGAATAAGAAGAATAAGATGGATGGAAGGAAAATCCGCACAATCCTACTTTATGATGATGATTGATGATCTATTCCTTACCAGGAGTTGGGATTTCCAAAGGACCAATTACTTTATGTTTGATAACACACATAGGTATGATGCATCAAGGTAAAGAGGACCGAGATAACGTTGTACCTACTGTGATGGACTTTGACTAAACAATCAGATAGGAGTATTCTTGTTCACACTTATCATGCATACTTCATTCGGGATGTGGTTCAAACATTGTAAACACCTTAGGCCAAAATATAGGAAAGCAAGCTTTCTTATGTGGTCAACAAGATATCCAAAACATCCTCTCCACAAACCAAACAAGGCATATGTGACTAAGTTATATTACAAGTGTGTCCCAGATGTATAGTAGATAGAAGAGACAATGATATTTTCCCCATTCCTTTCTCTCCAAACCTTTTTTGTTTAGGAATCATCGAGAGGTCCTTGGAATGAGCACAAAATAAGATAAGCCAAGGCTAAAATACTATGAGGTACCTAATGATTATGTCTATCATGGGAAGGATTCATCCTAGGACATGTAGTGATCAGGTTTTTGGTGGGGCTGATTGGGTAATAAGCTATTGATAATACAAGTTGATCAACTTGCTTGCTTACTAACTTAGACATTCGAGACTCTGACCATTAGGGTGTTCACTTCTGAATTTTCTAGAATTCCTTCTGACTGACTCACAAAACAGCGAAGGTGACGATTGATTTTATTAGGAATGATGACTATCATGGGTGAAAGCAAAATGAGTTGGATGTACCATTTTGGATTTTCAGATATTTTGTGGTTGTTTTTTGTATTTTCAAGATGTTTTAAAAATGTTTTTGGTCTTTTTGAGATTTACGGTGAAGAAACTAACATAAAGACCTATCCTAGGGCTCTCGGGAGCTGATCCATAGATTAGCCTTGCCTACGTTATACACGTAGAGACCACATATTTTGACTAACAAAAGACTTGACTCAATGATGAGATAGATGGCCAAAGGGATTGCCAATGTGATAGACGCCTAAGGACTGACCTAAATTCCTTGGGGGATGATCAAAGATCAACCTTTCCTACATTCAAGCTTATATATGACATAGTTTGGACAAGGTGAGAGACAAATAAGACTTGATAAATTTTTTGAAGATTTTTCGATATTTTTGACATGTTTTTTTATTTTTTGATGGATTTCTGAATATTTTGGTTTTCTTGATGAATTTTTTGAATATTTTTCTATTTTTTAACGAATTGGGAAGAGCACAAAAATATACAAAAATCCAATTTGGCACCAATTTGAAGGACATGCCCCCAATGTTAAGTGATAGAATACTTCAATAAAGGCAAGACAAACTGACCTTAGGAATATGCCAAGTAGTACTATGGTGGAATATGATATGGGCATCAACTCAGGCTATGGTATGGATGCGAGCAGATGGGTGGATGGATGATTAACGAAATGTAATGGAATGGATGACTGAGTCATGCAGATCCTCATGAATGGGGAGTACTTTATTTACACTTGGCCCCTATTTTCCAGGTTTTTACCAAGGTACATTTCCAAAGCACCACCGAAGTGGTTTTCACTAGAGGACGATTTTTATCTTTACAATTTTCAATACTTTTTCTGATTTTTTAGATTTTTTCATTTTTTCATTTTTTCATTTTTTTTAGATTTTCCATGTTTTCATCAAGGTAACCATTTTTTCAGGACTTATTCTGATTTTATTTTTATTTTTTGGTTCTATACCTTGCAAGTTCTTAGGCATAAGTTTTCTTGAGGTGAGATCTATTCAAAGCCACTTGCAGAGGCTCACCTTTTGGTGTTTCTAATTGATATGCTCCTGATTTATAGTTGGCTATGATGATGAAAAGTCCCAGCCAGTTGGACTCAAATTTACCCTTACTATCTATATTTGGCACATTCTTTTGGTTGTATTTTATCACAAGTTTGCTGACTTGGAAGGTGTGCTACCTAATCTTCTTATTGTAGCTTTGTTTCAAGAAATTCTAGTAGACTTTTAGATGATTTAGGGAATCCATGCATTGTTCATCTAGTAACTCCAACTCATTTAGTCTTTTAACCCTATATTCCTCATATTTGTTGAGATTTTACAATGATATCGTTAGTGATAGGAGCTTGATCTAAATAGGGAGGATGGATTTTGATTCATAGACAAGGGAGAATGGGATGGCTCCTGTTAGCATGGAGATGTTGGTGTGATAGGCCCATAAGGTGGGATTTAACTGCAAATGTTAGTCACAACTGGAGTCATTGACCATTTTCTTAAGGATATTCAGAATGGTTTTGTTGGTAGCTTCTACTTGGTCGTTGCCTTATGGGTAATATGGTTTGGAAAAGCGATGTTGGATTTTCAATTTTTCACAGAAGTCATAGAAATCCTGATTCTTGAACTTGGGTGTTCCATTATCAGAGATAATGGATTAAGGGACGCCATGTCGAAAAATAAGGTAGTTCAGGATTTCTTCAACCCACTTTTGAAATAGTCTATGGTGGTGATGATGAACTTGTGGTCGTTGGATGATTTGGGTGAGATTTTACGTATCAGATCGAGCCCCCATTGTGAAAAGGGCCAAGGTGTAGCAATAAGATGTAATTCTTGAGCTCCTACATGAGTGAAGTCTCCATGTTGCTCGCACTATAGACACCTTTCGACAAAATCATGTGCCTCTCTTTCCATTATCGGCCAGTAGTACCCAATTCTTAGTAACTTCTTGGCCAAGGTCATACCACTTAAGTGTGAACCGCAAGTGCCATTGTTTACCTCAATCAAAGTAGTTAGGGCTTCCTCAGGTTTTAAGCAACGTAATAGGGTTCTATCAATGCTTCTATGGAAGAGGGTTTCCCCTAGGATGAAAAATCTAAGGACATTTTGAAAAAGGTTTGCTTGAGGTCCGAGGTGATATCAGTTGGGATAACTCCTAGTCTTAGATAGTTGTAGATGTCATGATACCAAAGATTACCAGGACCAATGAGTTCACACACATATTCCAGCTTTGGTACCTCGAAAGTAGGTATGAGAAGCTTCTCTATCATAAATTTGTATTTTGAGACTTTGCGAGGGATATCTTGCAAGGATCCAATTGTTTCCATTGCATCATCCACTCTTTTTTTCCCTCGGCATTTTCTCAAAAGTGATAGCAATAAAATATTCTTTGAGCCTTTCTACCACCTTCTTGTATGGTGTAAGCTTATCATCCTTAGTTTGGTATTCACTATTGACTTGGTTAATGATAAGCTATGAATTTCCATAGACCTCTAATGACATGATTTTCCATTCTGCCGCAATTTTGAGACCTATGGTTAAAACCTCATACTCTGCAATGTTGTTTGTACATGGGAATGCCAACTTTTAAGATCTTGGTATGCAATCCACTTTTGGGGTGATAAAGAAGACATCGGCTCCTAATCGATGCTGTGTGTGGGAACCATCGAAGTATAGTTTTCAATGATCATCTATGCTAAGATTAAAGATGGAATCATCTAGAAATTCTGATATGAGTGGGTTCTCTGTGTAGATGGTAGCTTCTGCAAGCTGGTGCGCAACAACTTGTCCGTTGATTTCCTTTCACTCTACATACTCAATATCATATGTAGTGTGATAGTATCATGACCCATTTAGCAATTCTTCCTATGAGCATAGCTTTTGACAATAGATATTTTAAGGGATCTATTTTGGCGATGAGATTTATTTTATGTGCCTACATGTAGTGTCAAAATTTTTGTGAAGAAAACACTACTGCTAGGCAAGCTTTCTCAATGAATGTGTAGTTTAACTCGTGACCAACCATTGTCCTGCTAATATAATAGATAGCCCTTTTTGTTCCATTTTCATCATGGTGAGCTAGAAGAGCACTGAGAGCTATTGTTGTTGGTGTGATGTATAGGATCAATGGTTTTCCTACAATGGGTGGCATCAATACGGGTTGTGTGAGCAGATATTCTTTGATTTTGCTAATTGCCTGATCGCATTTTTCATCCCACTTGTATGCTACTCCCTTTTGGAGTAGACGTGAATAGGCAATCTATTTTTCTGCCAATTGTACTATGAATGTCCGGATGGAATGAAGTCTATCCTATAATCCTTTGAGTTGTTTTAGTGTTCTTGGTGCTTCCATATTGAGGATTGCCTTAAAATTTGTGGGATCCACCTGTATCCCCCTCATTGAAACTATGTAGCCCAAAATTTTCCCTAATTGTACCGTAAAGACACATTTATTTAGTATGAGCCTGAACTTATAGATCTCCAATCTGTCAAATATGTTACTTAGGGTTGCTATGTGGTTATGTCTCTTCTTTGATTTTTCTAGTATGTCATCCACATAATCTTTGATGGTTTTTTGTATCATGTCATGGAATATTAGTGTCATGGCTCTTTGATATGTAGCCCTTGCATTCTTTAGCCCAAATGGCATCATATTGCAGTAGTAGGTGCCCCAAGGACATGTGAATGTTGTTTTATGTTTGTCCTCTTTTGCAATTGTTATCTAGTTGTACCCCCAGAAGCCATCCATCAGTGATAACATCTCATGTCTGGATGTCATGTCCACTATCATATCAATGTTGGGTAGTGGAAATTCATCCTTAGGATGTCCATGCTTTGTTAAGGTCTTTGAAGTCTATGCAGATGTGGATGCCCTTATTTGGTTTTGAGACTAGTGCAAGGTTGGATACCCATTTTGGATAGTCAATCAGGTGTATGAGGACAACATCCAAGATTTTTTGTAACTCTACCTTGATTAGCAAGGCTATTTGGGGATTTATTTTTATTAACTCTTGTTTAACCGGCTTAGCTCTAGGGTAAATAGTTAAGTGATGAACCACCACTTCCAGATCCAGACTTGGAATATCAACATAGGTCCATGCAAATTTTACCTTCCTTTCTTTTAGAAATTTTGCTAGCAGTTCTTGTTCCTCTAACAGGAGAGGCTCAACATAGAAAGTGATTTGTGGTGCCACCTTCATTCCCAAGTTAACAGGATTGCACTGCTCTCCCAAGACTACTGATTTTTCTTGATGTAGAGTAGTAGGGAGGAGATTGAATCCTTCATCCTCTGAAGCCTCAGAGAGGGTTTCACCATTGGATGCATCCTTTATTTTTACTTTTTTTTGGTTAGAGAGTACCATAGTGTGGTTTTCACTGAATAAATCTTACCTTATTCTCGATATTTTTCTTTTGCGAGTGAAGGACTCAATCATTTCCACGTAATATGTCTGGGTGTCTAAAGTGATGTCAAAACCTGCCTTGTGATCCCCATATGGAACTGTATCCCTTAGCCCCATGAATTCTAAGAGAGCCTCATCATTTTCGAATGATTCTAGAGTTGGCAGTCCTCGTTGGTCATGATCGATGAGTTGAGGGTATACTAAGGTGATTTGGTGGGTTTGTTGATTTGACTCAGTGGATGAGGCACTAATCATTAGTAAGGAGGAGTGCTCAAAAAGCAAGGGTCAGCCTATTATGGTATCATCATCATCACTATTAGAAAAAACATTTGTGATATCAAAGGGGAAGTTGTCAAGCGGGATTCCTATGCATACAGGTGGTCTAAGGGTGGTTATCGATACCTGAGGGGAGAACCTCACTAACCTAATGGGAGTACCTCTTCCATGTATGGTTGTAATTGGGGGAGTACATCCAAGGCCAAGGTTCCACATTCTTCTTTCTGCAATGATGGGCTCCAGTCGTCCATCATTGTTCCTTCCAAGGATTTGGTTTCTATTGTAGCCCATGCCAAGCATTATTTGTAGCCCTTTGTTGGCTTCATCCATAGGTAAGGTGGGTGTGGGTTCTGCATCACAATATATTGAGCTTGAAAATATCTTCCTCATCAACATTTTCCTGACTTAGGTCTCCCCAATGGTGAAATATAGAGGGGTCAGCCCTAAGGGTGTGGATGGGTGCTTCGGTTGCCCGAGGTTACCCATGTGACCTAGGAGATTGCGGTAACTCTCCTACAAAAAATACTTTCATTTTCATTGTGTATTCGCCTCATCCATTGTCCTGGATCATTTTTTGATGTCACATATGTTAGGGATCATGGGTATCTTTGTCGCAAAAGTGGAGGCGAGGTTAGCTGGGTCAATGTATGCAGTGAATGGGCCCTCATCATTTTTTGGCACTTGGGGGATTTTATAAAAATTGGCTTCCAATTTTTTGTTGTAGGCGAATGGTTCTAGATCCCCATGTATAGTGACCTTCTCATTTTGGTACAAGAATTTGATACATTGGTGATATGTCGAGGCCACTTCTTTCATTCCATGAATCCATGGGCATCCCAGGAGGATGTTATATAGTAATTCAAGGTCGAGGACCTCACAGGTAGTGTCCATGGTTGTTGTTCCCACTTGGATTGGGATTTAAGCAGTGACCTCAGTTGCTCTTTCTTGATCATAATAAGCACTTATTGTGATACTCATGTTCTTCTTAATGGAATCCTCAACAAATCCCAAGTTCTTTATAAGCTTGAGAGAGAAAATATTAAGGCCTACACCTCCATCCACCAGGACTCTTTTAACTTTATTTTTGTGGACTAATGTTCACTTGAAGGTGAAGTGCGCGGTTATGAGATGGTTGTAGGGGAAATTCTTGCTTAGAGAATGTAAGAAGGTTCAAGGTAATGATATTACCAACCATATCTTGAAATTGTTTTATGTCAAGGGTGGCAGATGCAGTGGATGCCGCTAATGCTTCGTCAAAAATTTTCCAATGGGTAGCAGATATTTTTAACAATTCCATGATGGAGATCTATGTGGTGATTCTCTTCAGTTGGTCGATGACATTATAGTCATAGGGGATGGATTTTGCATTTGAAGGGGGGGTCTTAAATTGTGCCCCTGTAATGGTGACCTTTCCGCCATGTGTGGTGACTCCACAATTAGTGTTGGCACCCTTGACATTAATGATTGTGACCATTTTATCGACACATGCAACTATCTCTTCATATACTAGATTAGAACTAGCATATTTTTTCTTCCCTTCAGTGTTCCCCTAATTATTTTCTTGATTATGGTTCACATCGGATTTGTGTATATTTTTAAATCTTTATTACCAGCTAGTTGCTTGACTTTGATGATCTTGTCTTTGATGAGGTCTTGGATGATCTTCTTCAGTCTCATGCAATTTGTGGTTGTATGTCCCTTGATCTTGTGAAAAGCACAAAGGAGGTTTTCAATAGACAATGGTGGTTTGGTCATGGGTTCTGCATATTGGTTGGAGTTGGAGACTTTGATTAGGTTTTCCTTGACCAAATTCTTCATTATGGACTCGATGGATTCCCCAAGAGCCTTGAACTTCTGCTTGGGAGGGTATTTTCTTTGAGGAGGTGGTTCTCCTTGATTTCCCAAGTTATAGATTTGGTTGGTGGGAAGTGGTTGTTGTTTTGCTACTACTACATTAGTTTGCAAATTATTACGATTGTGATTTTGTGGCTGATGATGAGTTTGGATGTTTGGTTTGGGAGCACTTATGACCACTTTAGCATCGACCATGCCATCGTTTGTGATTTTTTTTTTCCTCAAGCATTTTTGAGGTTTATCATTATAATTGTTGGACGAGCGGTTATCCTAAGGTGGATTAAATGTTGATGTTCATCCTTGCATAGTAAGGGCTCTTTCAATGTTGAGAGCCTTTGGGATTAGTTGATTGTATGATGTGATGCATTTTATTTTTAGGTAGAACGCCAAGTTTTCATCTAGATTAGATATGATTGTGCAAACTTATTCTTTTGGCATGGTCCACTTGCTTTGATTTTCCTTGGATCACCATCTTTGCAAGAAGGATGTGAATATCTCTCCTTTTCTTTGTTTGAGCATTGATAGTTCTTCCAAACTAACGTTTGCATCCATGTTGAAAGCATAATTTTTAAGGAGTTCTTCCATAATTTCCTCGAATGTTTTAATGTCTATGGGTAGGTGAGGAAACCATTCCATGGCTAGACCAGTGAGACTCCAAGGGAAGATTCATATTAGATATGTGTCATTGTATGCAACCTCCATGCAATGCACCTAAATTTCCCTGACATCATTTTCAGGGTCACCTATTCCATTATACTTGTCAAATTTGGGGTTCCCTGATCTCTTTGGGAATGATACCATTGTGAGACTTCTGTCAAATGGATAAGGGCACAAGTTTCTTGGTGTTTTGGTTGTTTTTCCACTTAGAGGTCCAACACCTATTGTGAGAGCAGTTTGATTTGTGTTGCAACATCATTGCTCGGATCGAGAGGTGGAATGAATGTGTTTTGAGGTTTCTGGGGTGTTTCATTGGTGGGAGGGGCACTCATGGGAGTTTTTTGCAAGATCTACTATGCATTCAAGGCCTACTGATATGCCTGCATTTGAGTTAACAATGCCTATTGTTGATCTTATTTTTCTTGTGCTAAAAAACCTTGTTATTGTGCCTGAAAGTCTTGCAAGGCTTGTTGGTATACTTGTCGATGGATCACTTGCAGTTGCACTTGGTATTGTGCTTGTATGTGTTGTTGGGCTTGAGCTTGGGCTTGTGCTTGTTGGGATGCTTGAGCGGCTTGTGCAGCTTGTGTGGCTTGTGCAACTTGTGCGGCTTGCTAAGCTTGTGCAACTTGTCCAGCCTTTTGGGAAGCGTGAGTGGATTGTTCATCTTGTGCGGATTGATGGCTTTGATTTAGTACCCTCTGATGATTGTCTTTTTGGATGGTTAATTAATTCATCACGTTCACTTTTGGTGGGATTGGTGGTGGATTGGGAACTATGGCAACCTTGGTGATATGCGAAACAGTTGTGTTGGTGGTCGATATTTGGGTTATTGGAGGTGTAGTTGAGATGCTCAATCCTTGAGAAGGTATGGTTTTAGAGATTTGAGGACTGACTAATTTATTGGTTGTGGTGGCTTGAATGGTTGCCAGTTGTTGTTGTGATGTTGCAGGAAAAAAGAGAGTATTCGATGTGATGCTCAGATTGCCTAGATCTGAGAAACTAGATGTGGGTAGGGGGGGAAGACCTAATCCAATAGGTGATGTGGATTTGAGTGGTAATGGGGGAAAGGGTGGTAAGTTCCCCTAAAAGGAAAATGGGTCAGTGAATCCTAATTTTCCTAACAAACCACCTTCTCCTTGCCATAGAGAAGTTTGTATGTTTAATAGATAGGTGGGTGTCGCATGGAATGAGGATGAATCTATATGATTATGGAAGGTGAGTGGGATGTAGGGGTGTGATGGATTTATCAGGATAAAGTTTTTCGATGGGGTGTTGACACTTACCTCTTTGTTGTTCACAAGACGATGTTGTAACTCTCGAAATATAGCACTTCCTTTGTTCACCATAGGGGGGGTGGTGTGATTGTCGATATGGTTTGAGAAATTTCTAGAGTGATATCTAGAGTTGACATTGGGGATGTGACTGTAAGAGGCATTTCCATACTAGCGCCTATGTCAAGGTTAGAAGGAATCAGGATCCTTCCTTTTGTTAACATGCATAAGTATTTAAACATGGCATTGACAATTTTATGATTCCCCAGATTTTGGATAATTTCTATCATTTCCGATTGTGTCATCCTCGTGTCCTCATTTGTGATGTCTTCCTCATAAATTTCCTCTTGAAGATCTTGTGATGGTAGAGGAAGGCTACTAGGGGGATTGCTTGATCCCGCAAGGTTTGTTTTAGTGGTTACTTGACCCAAGTCACTTGAAGTTGATATTTCATTGATGTTTTCCATGTTCCTCTTGTTTTGTGATCTTGTTTGGACCATAAAAATAGGGATCATTTGATCTTAATCTTTAGGCCCAAAAGAGAAGAACTAGGGAAAGAAAAGGATCAAAAGGGAGTGGTGATGATGATGAGAAAAATGGATGAAGTCAATGAATGAAACCTTCGAAGAACCTTTTTAGGGGTTATGCTAAACTTTAGGGCTTGGATTGATGGTTTGACTAGATGTATTAAGTCAAACAAGATTTTGGTGAGCTTGTAAACCCTAGGAAATTGTGTTATCCTAGAAGAAAAAATTGCACAAGGGAACAGATTGGCTAAGTGTGTTAAGCCAACGAAGGTGATCATGAACTATTAAACCCTATGAAGTTGCGTTATCCTAGGGGAAAATTTGTTCAAGAGAATTGACTATTTGGCTGGTGTATTAAGCCAAGATAGAGTGATGTTGATTTAGCCTTTATGTTTAGCATGAATAATTTTTCTAAAGTTCTCAAAATTTTGTTGATGGGATGAGATTTTATTGATGGAGAGATGGATGAGAATGACAACTTTGATCCTATACTTTGATCTAGATACGAACCTTTTTACAAAACCTGAGTGTTGAAGAACATGCTTTACTTCCTATGTGAGGAAAGAAAACCTTTAAAAAAGCTGAGGATTCTGTTGATAATAGAATGCATACAAAGTTGGGTTGTTTATTGAAGCTTTCTTATAGATATTGTACACTAGTCTATCTCTGACTTCAAGGAGCATTTCAAGGCATTGTTCATGGGCTTTGAGACTAATCTTTTTGAAATTTGGTTTTGGCATTTTGACCTTTGGGGAAATCATTGAGACAACACATGTGAGGTTCAATTTGTCTTTTATCTTTCCTTAGTGAATTCATTTTTACCAAAAGAAAATTCTTCATTATGTTTTAAACTACATGTCTAATGTCCCACTTTCTTTTCATCCTACAAGGTTCATTATGCAGAAATCAAGGAAATTAGGGCAAAATTTTCCTAAGTTTACCTTAGTGAAAACAAATGATGATAAAATGCAAGCACTTAGAAACCTCTAAGGATATGATCCCTAGCGAAAGAAAGAGGACTTAAATTCATCAAGGATATTTTTTTTCTCCAAGAGGTTTGGAATTTGGATCTCTTTGTGAATATTTTTTTTTCAATTGCTTTGAGGACCAAGAAATGTATTTTCCATTTCCAAGCACATGTACGACCCTAGGATGAAGAGACAAGATTTTGTTGGGTTCCCACTTGGACGAATCCAGCTGAACATATTTTGTGTGGATGACTAGATGCTTGACCTCACCGGCTCCCCCCCATGACACAAACTTCTCGGGTCAGCCAAGCATCAATACCCATGAATCTCCCATGGCATACTTTTCATCTCTAAAACAAAATTGAATGTATAACGTGGGGTGGCTTCAGAGAACATGACCTTTTGCACCAACAAAATAGACAAGGATTTGGCCTTCTAAACAAGGTTTTTGATTCAGTTTTTCCATTCATGGAGGCTGACCCATACGATGAGAGACCATTATTTCCCTTCTCGTCAAAGCCAACCGTGTGATACTAAATTTTGTTGCAGTACCCACTTTTATATCCCGGCTGGAAATACACTTGTCCTTAGTGTGTTACCGGTTGGGTCACTCCCTTGGGTGAGTAATTTTTCCCACAAGGAAGGCCCACTAAGACAAACAAAATAAAGTACATATATTCATAGTTCGATCAACTTCATTTAGAAACAAAGGGAGAACAAATGCAATAAGCCTACTCACACTCGCAAGATGTTTTGTTTAATTTTAAACCCAAAAATGAAGTGTGGAGGTAATACTTTTGAAAACTTAATATCACAAAAATACTTTTGATTCTGAAGATCACTATGAGGTGTGAGAGAAGTGCATATTCCTTTTAAATGATATTACTTTGTGAAGAGGATTACAAGACATCAACAAACACACATGTTCATTTATAATCCTCAAAGCAAGAAATGAGTTCTTTTTAAAGCACCAATTTTGAAGTGTGAGAGTTTTCCTTGTTCAATTTTTAGAGCCCAAATTGAAATTTAGTAAATGTCTAAAGTTATTTTTAACCAAAGGATCAAGTCAAATGGTTAATTTTAAACCCAAAAAAAAAAGATGTGAGATGGTTTGAAGGCGAATGGAAAATCTAACTCAATAAGCATTAAAAAAATATTTTTATGAATTTCTCCAATCTTACTTTGCCTTGGTTTGATTCCAATGTCAACTTGTAAAAGAAAATACAAAGTAAATATGAATAAAATAATCCACAAAATATGTCATATTTTAATGCATTAATCATTTGTTATTAAAAAAATTTGCCACCCCTTAAATAAAATCATTTACTCCCCCTTTATAATGCTAAAATCCCTTTACCTCCATCTCATTTTATAAATTTAAAGCTTATACCACCATACCATAGATGGTTGAGATAGTCTGCATGGTGACATGTTGGTGGCTTGTACAGTTGATTGGGCAGGCTTACTGCGATACCATACACAATAGGATGGAAGACCACAATAATGTGGTGGCGGTTAAATGAAATTTAGGCGAGTCTACCGCAATACTGTAGATGATCAAATGGAAGACCGTGGTGGTAGTTAAATGAGAGTCAGGCGGGTCTACCACAATACTACAAATGGTCAGATAGAAGACCGCGGTGACGTGGTGGTGGTTAGCAATAACTGCACTACCATTGGCGGTTAGGCAGGAGATCACGGTGATGCAGAGACAGTTGAGGATGACAGTTACCTCACTACCATTGATGGATAGGAAGGTAACCGTGGGGACATAGTGGAGATGAGGGAAGACTACCATGCTACTGGTGGTGGTTAGGTAGGAGACTATGGTGATGCAGTGATGGTCAAGGAGATGGTGGGATGTTACCGTGCTAACCCTAGCGGTAAGGTGGGAGACCGTATTGATGTGGTGACGTTGAATAGGTAGTTACCTCACTACTGATACCAGTTAGGAGGGTGTTTGTGGTGATGTAGTGATAGTGAATCAGGTGGCTAACCACTCAACTGTAGGTAACAAAAAGTTAGATGGCAGTAACGCAGTGGACACCGCCCTACCACAACAGTTAGGGAGATAGACCACGGGACAGACGTAGTGGCTAGCAGAGAGTTCACCACTCAACCATAGATAGGGGAAGGGTGATCCACGATAATGCGGTAGAATGAGAGAGTGGAAACTTCAAGACCATGGTTTCTGAGGAGGTGGGCCATAGTATTGTAGTGGATAATGCAGTACCGCGAGCAATGAAGGTTGACAATGCAGTGAAGCAGTAAAAGGTGGTGGGGGAAATGAGAGAAAAAGGAAATGACGATGTAGTCGCGTGGTTAAAAGGAAAGATTTAAGGTGTGAGGAAAATTCCTAACACCATTGTACCATAGGTGAACAGACTCAGAGGCACGGTAATGTGGGAGATGGCCAACTCGGCTGCATGGGAGAACTGCAAGGAAAAGCATTGGGGAAGAAGAAATTTGCAGCAAAAAAAATCATGTTTAGATTATTATTTTATCATTTTAAATTAATTATCTCCAAGATACATGAATATTAAGCATTTATCAATGAGGATTCAAGACTTGTAATCCATGAAAAATTTCTCAAACATTAGAGTATAACGAAATAGAAGATTTCTCAAACAAAATAACATAAAGAAATAGAAACCTAGATAACTATCTTTTTATCAAATGCAACTATCTACAAAAGGATTTTAACCATGAATAATAGTAGAAACTATTGTTAATGAAATAGTTAAACACACCGAATGAACTGAAACTTCTTGCAATAGAGATATTAGTAAAATTATAAAAAATAAATTCAGAAGTGCCTTCCTTCTAGCGCTAGAATGTGAACCCTTTCATTTTTGGATCTGCACATAAGCAACAAATAGACACAGCATTAGATCAAATGTGCAAGGTCAAATGAGGATTCCACATGAATTTGTATTGAAACATTAACATAAGAAAACAAGTGAAGAACAATGTAAATGGAAGTAAATAAATCCTATTTTAATGAACTATCAATCCCATAGGGAATTGGTGCTTATTGGTATGTCAAAATCAGGAGGAGAGAAACCTCTCATTTATAGATTTTATAAAATGGAAGAGAGAGTGAAAACAAGTAATGTGCGATCATTAAACATCCAATGGCCAAGTGTCACTTGTCAAAATGTGAATGGTTGATGGTTGTGCACATCTTGGCCAAAGTGCCAATAAATGCAATTAAGTTGAATTTGAATTTGAAGAAATTACATGTGAGAGGGATAAAGGAATGAAATAAATATCGCTTGGCTCAATGCACAAGGAAATGTAAGAGGAGTGAATTCCTTGTTGGATGTACAAGTCCACTTGGTCTTTTTGAATTCAAATTTGAGGGAATATTCCCTTTTGATGCCATGTGAGGGAAAATAGAGATTTAATAAATGAATTAAATCTATTTTCGTGTGCAACTTGTATTCTCTAGAAGATTTAAGTGATAGGGATTAACTTAATCAAGATTTTGATTAATTTAATGAGGGATAAGATGATTTGACAATTTTGACTTAAATTGATGAGTTGATTTAAATTAGAATTGAGAGGAAATGCTTAATTAAATAAATGATTTTGATTTATTTAACTAAGTGGGATAATGTTAGATTAAATCAAATAAGATTTTATTTATTTAATTTAATAAGATGAATTTAGGGAATTTAATCAAATAAAATGATTTATTTAATTAAACAAAAATATAAGGTTAATTAAATTAAATTGATTAATTTAATCACTAGAGGAGAAAGACTTAATCAAATAAACAATGGTTTATTAAATTAAGAAAAAAAATATGATGAAAAACTGAGAGTATGATTTAGGTGGAAATGTCAGCAATAATCAAGATCAAGTTTTTCAAACCGAATTTGCATATTTTCCATGTCTATAGGATTGAAAACAATAAAGATAAAATATCATTCTTTAGTGAAAACCACTATGGTGGAACTTTGGGCAAGTACCATGATGAAAACTCGCAAAACAAGTGTCATGTGTAGAATTGAGCATCTACGTTCACTAGTTTAGGTGAAATCATCTTATCACATCCATAATAAAGCCAACATTCCCTCCATCTTATCCATAATAAATCTATTCATCCATAAACCATTTATCCCATCCATTTTCATATATTTGCATTCATCTTCCAAATTATCTTGATCTTGACCATGTTTGGTGTAGAATTCACACTTCCTTATGGTAGACATCTTGACATGGGTCATTTTCATTGATCATATCCTACCCAACATTATCTAAGCCTTCAAGCATTATCAAAATTATCATTCCTCTATTCGAACACCTTATCTTGTCAAAAGATAATCCCTAGCATTATTTTCATGCTTAGCATATCTATCTATCCATACACCTATTCAAGCATGGACCCATGGAATTCCATACATTTCTAGACACTGGGGGAAAATATTTACATCTTTCTTTGGGAATAAATCTTGATCTATATCCTCCAAGTTATGTGGTGATCAGAACATTTGAAATTGAGAAATCAAATTGGTCAAGCATTTGTGAGCCAAAATCCAAATCACTAGCCCATGGCATATTGTGATAAGATGTTGTTCCTTATCAAGCTTTATCCTTCATCAAACATCAATCCAAAAAATCAATATTAGTCACATCTAATATTACACTTCAACATCACATCAAATCATTCAAAACAATTTTTTTCCAAATCAAGCTTCAAAATCCTGATCAATCAAATCCAACCAATCCATCATTATCTCGAGATATCCTTCCCAATCCTCATTTTATTTAATACTATCCTTTCATTGTTCTGTATCCTCAACAATGTTATCATCATCAAATCCATCAATTCGATCAATCAATCATAGCTTATTTTTCCAAAAAATTCCAAAACAAAGCGCTAATATCATCACATATCCCTATCCAAATCATCAAAATCATTGAAAATCGAAAACATATCAAAATTCTAAAAAAAAAAAAAAATAGAGTCATCCCACCAAACTTCGTCATCTTTGAGCTTGAACATAGGAAAGGTTGATCTTTGATCACCCCCGACACATTTTAGGTCAGTCCTTTAGGTGTCCGTCAGAATAGCAATCTATCTATCCATCTATCTCATCATTGAGTCAAGTTTGTTATCAGTCAAACTATGTGGTCTCTAAGTATATAACGTATGAAAGGATAATCTTTTGATTAGATCTTGAAACCCCTAGGATAGGTCTTTAGGTTAGTTTCTAAATCCCAAAAATACCAAAAATATTTGTAAAAAATATCAAAAAATACCAAAAACACTGCAAAAGCTCAAAATCTCCAAACCAACCTCAAAACATTTGAAAAAACCCAAAATTTTGCATCCTCTCCATCTCTCTTTCAACTATAATAATCATCATTCCTAATAAATCAATCATCATCTTCATCCTTTGGTGATTCAGTTAGAAACAAGTCTAGCAAGTTCAAAAGTGAACACCAAAATGGAAAAGTCTTAAGTCTAGGTCAGTAAGTCAACAAGTTGGTTAACTGAGAGTATCAAAAGCATATCAACCAAATCAATCTCATCATCACCTGATCACAACATGTCTTAGGAATGCGACCTTCCTATGATGGACATCAGCATTTGGGCATCACCGTAGTTTAGTCTTGGTTAGAAGTATGAAGAACATTAACTTGCTTGTTTACTTTATCTTTTCTTTGGATTTATGTTATTGTGCTCATTCCAAGGGCCTCTTGATGATGTATAAATAGAAATATTTAGAGATAAAGGAATGGGGCAATGATCATTATCTTTTTATCTACTATGCTTGTTGGATGTTCTTGTAAAATAACTTTGTCATGCATCCTTTCTTTGGTTTGTAGGGAGGGTATTTTAGATGTCTTGTTGACCACATAGGAAGGGTTTCTTTTCTATATTTTGTTCCAAGATGTTTAGAGTATTTAAACTATTTTCTAAACAAGGTTTTGTATGTCAACTGTGAACAAGAAAACTCCTATCTAATTGAAAATTCAAATTCCATCACACTAGGTACTATGCCATCTTAGTTCTTCATACCTATGTGTGTTATCAAACATAAATTAATTGGCCCTTTAAAAACCCTGACTCCTGGTAAGCAAATCATCATCATCAACATTAATAAAGTAGTCTTGTGGATCCTCCTTTCATCATCTTATTCTTCTTATTCTTCTATTTTTAATAAAATTTCTATCTAAAGTTGGTGTGTTGTATCAAAATATACAAGACGCTACCCATGGCCGATGACTATCTATACATCATCAAAATTGTCTATGTCAAAAATTTGATCTTTCTAAAGAATTACCTTTCGTCCTCTGATCATTAGAACCACTCCTCTCACATTTTATCATGATCTTGATAGAAAAAATAAATTTTACCACTTGATATTTTGAGGGGACAATATACCAGAATAATCCTTCTTGTTGGGGCAACACTATAGCATCTAAAAAATCGAGAATTTATTTAAGTTTTATCACAAAATTTTATTCTTTGAACGAATGCAACAAGTTCATTTCTTCAAATAGGGGTAAAATGTAGACATGGAAAATATACTCACACGGTTGATCCTAATTACTAACATTGTTCATCATAAATCATCTACTTGAATAGTAATTTATTTAAATAATTTTTATTTGATTAAATTCATCATATTTCCCCTCTTAATTAAATAAATTTATCTGATTAAGTCATTTGCTTCCATTAATTAAATAAATCACTTTGTTTAATTAATCCTATAGTTACTCTTTTAATTAAATAATTCAAATTATTTAATTAAATCTCTAAAGTCATCTCATTTAATTTAAATAAATTAATCTTTATTTGATTTAATCTAACATCATCCTCTTTTAATTAAATAAATCAAAATATTTATTTAATTAAATTCTAAATAATTTTCCTCTCAACATTGAATTAAATAAATCCTAAAATCTAAATCATATTGGTCACATCATATAATCTCCTATTAAATTAATCAAATCATGATTAATGCTAATCCTAATCACTCCAATCCTCTAGAGTTTGCAACTTGCACAATAAATTAATTTATTTATATATTCATCAATTTCCATTTAAAAGGGCATATTTTGTGGAATATTCTTCCAATTCAAAAATTCCTCCAAAAGGGGATGGGTACTTCCAGCAAGGCATTTAATGCCTCTTACATGTCCTTGGCCTTGAGCCAAATGACATTAACTCCATTCTTCTCTCCCTCCAACTTGACAACTTTAAAATTTCAAATTTGAATCTCATAGCATTTTATCATGCACATTGACCAAAATGTGCTCATTCCTCCTCCAATCACATGTGGACAAGTGGAATCCTCTCATTGGCTGGTCCTTTGTCCCACATTCACCCAAATCCTTCAATATTCCATTCTTCAAATCTATAAATAAAGGCCTAGACTCTATTGCAATATCATCCATAATTTGAGTAAGGAAAGAGTAGAAAATGAACCAAAGACTATGAATGAGGAAAATCTAAGAATTAAATTCTTAAGATCTGATATAGGTGAAGAGTTTACATCTAGTGAGTTCAATGCATTATTTTAAAAGCATGTCATAAAAATAAATTTTTCTACTCCAAGAATCTCACAACAAAATGGAGTTGTAGATAGGAAGAATCAGATTGTGTAGGAGGTAGCTAGAACCATGATGAAAGAATCAAATATTCCTAATGTGTATTGGAAATAAGTTATTGATACTACTATTTATATTCTTAACAAAGTTCAAATTAGAGGTAATGACACTAATATTCCTTATGAGTTATAGACTGGTATGACTCCTAATGCAAAAGAATTTAAGGTATTTGGTAGTAGATTTTACATTAAAAGATATGAAGAAAATCTTGAAAATTTTGATGCTAGATGTGATTAATGAATTTTCCTTGGTTATTCTAATAATAGCAAGGATATCAGATGCTTTAATGAAAGACTAAGAAAAATCATTGAAAGTACTAATGTGAAGGTTGATGAATTTATGTATAGACTGATTGAAATAACTGAAATTGTACCTAATGAGCCTATCTATGTGCAAATACAAGAAGAAGAGAAGAAAGAGAAAGAACAAAGTGAATAAGAGGAGACTGTGGAATATGTAGCTAAGGCTCCTAAATATGTTCAGAGAAATCACCAGAGGAAGAGATAACTGGAGACAAAAGTGAAGGAGTGAAGACAAGAAACAAAATGGTTTAGGTAGACATTTTTCTACTTTCTAAAATTGAACCAAAGACTATGAATGAAGCATGTAATGATGAAATTTGGATGAGAGTAATGAAAGAAGAACTACAATAGATAGAAAAGAATGAGACATGGGAATTAGTCCCTAGACCTACAAACAAGAATGTAATTGGTTTGAAATGGGTATAGGGAAACAAACTGAATGAAGATGGTGAAGTGGTAAGAAACAAATAAACACTTCTATGCAAAGGATATTCACAAGTTGAAGGCATAGATTTTGAATAAAAAATTTCATTCATAGAAAGAATCGAGGCCATTCAGATGTTCTTGGAATTTGTAGATCATAAAGACTTCAAATTATATCAGATGGATGCCAAGTCTACATTTATGAATAGGGAACTAGAAGAAGAAGTATATATGGAGCAACCAGAAGGTTTTTAACTGACAGACAAACCAGAAATGGTTTGTAAGTTAAATAAAGAGTTATATGGACTAAAGCAAGCTCCAAGAGCTTGGTATTCTAGATTGGATAGATACTTGAAAAAGGAAGGATTCAATAAAGGGTTCATAGACAACAATCTCTACTTCAAGGTTGAGAAAGACAAGATAATGATAGTTTTGGTATATCTTGATGACATCATTTCTGGTAGAAATGAAGGTATGTGTAAGAAGTTTTCTAAAGAAATGCAAAAATAATTTGAAATGTCTATGATTGGTGAACTGAATTTCTTTCTTAAACTTCAAGTTAATAAAACTGAGAAAGCAATATTCATTTCACAATCTAAGTATGTTAAGGATTTTTTAAAGAAGTTCAAAATGGATCACTCTAAATCAATATGTGCCACTATGCAAACTAGATGCAAGATGAGTAAGGATGTTGAATCTGGTAAAGATGATCAGAGCATGTACAAATCCATGATTGGTGGATTGTTGTATCTTATTTCTACTAGACCAGACATTATGCATGTAGTATGTTTATTTGCAAAATAACAAGTAGAACCAAAGGAAGCACATGTTACAACTGTGAAGAGGATATTTAGATATCTTAAAGGAACTCCAGACTATGAGCTATGGTATCTGAAGGACAATGATTTTACATTGAATTTCTACACTGATGCTGATTGGGTTGGATGTGTAGATGACCACAAGAGTATGAGTGGAAGAGCATTATTTTTTGTAGAAATATTAGTTTCATGGTTGAGTAAGAAATAGGATTCAGTTTCTTTATCCATTATAGAAGCAGATTATATTGCAGTAGCATATTGTTGTACATAGGTTCTATGGACGAGGCAAACCTTGATGGACATAAGTGTGGTAATTAATGAACCTACTTCTATATTTTGTGATAATACAATTGAAAAACATTTCAAAGAATCTAGTGATGCATTCTATAAAAAAGCATATATCTATCAAGTATCATTTCTTGAGGGATAGGATATTGAGGAATGAAGTAATAATTGAGTGTGTACCTACCAAAGAACAAGTTGCATACATATTCACTAAGGCCCTTATGAAGGATACTTTTGAGTATCTCAGAGGGAAGCTATGCGTTTCTACCTGTCCTTCTTTGAGATAACTTCTCATGAAGGTGCATCATTATAGTTGATTCATAAAAGCTTTTGTTTAAGACTGATGACTACGTTCTACTCCTTGAGGGGAGTAGAGAAGTGCATTGTTACAATATGTGATGCGGGTGTACTCCTCAGGGGGAGTGAATAGAGCTTCTTATGGCAATAATTTACTTTTACATTAATTTCAAAGGGGGAGAGAGATCATGTGAAAATTCTTTGCTTGGCAGGTTATCACTTTTGAAAATCATGCAGGATGTGGGAGAGAGATCATAAGAATTTTTTTTACACTTGGCAGGTTGTCGCCTCTAAAAATCATGTATGTTGTTTTTGATGGTTTTTCACATCATGTGTTGCCATCAATGAAAAAGGGGGAGATTTTTTCAAGTATCGATGTGTATTGATGGTGTTTTCATTAATATTGTCATTGATTTCAACTCAGTTAAGGTTATGTAAGATGTGTTTTTCCAAGTGCTTTTGAGAAAAATTGTAAAATAATGAAAGTTGTGTTGAAGTAGGTTTTGAGTGTGCTCTAGTATTCTAGTCCACATTTCCCTGTGTTGATCCAATGCCTCTTCCAGTATTAAGGTGTATTCATAAGCTTAAATATATTTTATATTCTAAGTTTCAACTTCTGGTTTGATAAAGAGTAAAATTTATGTTCACTGGTGTGTAAAATGGTTTGTCAAAGTTATCTAGTTCTTGATTGGGGGAAATGTTTTGGTTTTGTATTCTTCTGGTATTTGGTTCTAGATCTTAAAGATCTGGAAGATTAATATTTCTATTGGTTTATATGTTCTAATAAAATTTCTTGTCGTTTGGAGTTCCAGAAGACCTGCTCCAGAGCTCCTATGTTTCTAATGGTTGTCTCAGTTGAACTAGTGAAGTGTTCTCTAGAAATGAAGTTTTTTGAATTTTTTGTGGATGTATTTGATTTGTTCTTAGAGATGATAAAAATACTATTGAAGCATGTTGAGAAATCCATGTGTTCTTATCTTGCTGGTGATGTGTGTACTTCAAAGTTCATCTATGTTTTCATTAGGTTTGGCCAAACTAGTTACTACACATTACATTATGCTTTTGTATCATTTTAATAAGGCGTGTGTGTGATCTAAGATGTTGTTTGGCTCCTAAATTAAATATGTATTTGTTCCACTCAAATTTTTATCCACGATGGGAATGTTGAGTAGTCGACCTAGTTTGATTTTGTAACTTGAATTTGTGTAGCCAACCTTGGTGAATGCTTCTAAGGTTGAATTTGGTATAAAATCAAGTCTAGTTGTGGTGAATTTAATATCCATCCATCATTTGATTCAAGGAAGAGAAGAGTGGATTATGGCAACAAAGTGTGTGTAGCTCCTAGTGGTGGATCATTATACATATTTCTTTGTAATTTTTTTTGTACGTGGTGAGCCTCTCTTTTGGACAGTGAGTCCTAAGGCAGTGAGCCCTTAATTTGGGGAGTGAGCCTTTGTATCTGGGTAGTGATCCTTCTGGTAGTGAGCCTATGTATCTGCTATTGTATTACTACTATATTGTGAGTTAATTGTCACTTTGGTTTTTCCCTCATCAGGGTTTTCCACGTAAATCTGGTGCCTCTAGTATTGTGTTTTTGTTATTTACATTTCATGTTCACACATAATAATAGATTGAAGATAAAGTGGAATTGATAAAGTTTAGAAGTAGAAAATTTGATATACTTGATTCACCACCCCTCTCAGTTGTCGTGTGCATTTAAACACTTCATAAGTCGTGATGTCAATATATTTCATGACCACAAGAATAAAGTATTGGATTTATTGAAATATACTGAAATTTTCAAGGATTGTGACCAATGACAAAATAATATTATCTCTCAATACTTTATATATGTTTGGTTAGAAAATAAAATTATATTATCAAGGATGCCTTAGGAAAGGATAGGTAGATTACTTGATCATGAATGGGAAGATCATGGCTTAAGGAATAGGTAAGTAAATATCTATATTACCCATGATTTGGATTTAATATGGAAACATTTAGGCTTCGATATTAGGTAAACATTATCTTCTATGAATTATCATGATTGAATGAGGATTATTACTCAAAATTAGTACCAAATTTTATTGATAATGTTAGATTTAGTTGAAATATAGATTATATCTTTGGAAAATATCCAAGGATGACATAAATCTAAGAGTGGATGTCCTAAGATAAAAGAGATTTATTTCTGCAAAACTCCTAACCATTATTAATTGAGAATTAAATGTTGAATGAAACCAGAAAATAGGTTTTTATTTATTCAAAGAATAGACTATTATTGGATATAAAAGAACCTATGTACCAAATTTTTTGCAAGATTTAGGTATGGAATGAGGAAATTAGTGTCATAGATAGGACATTGGAATGAAAAATTTATTTGTCGAATGAGGAACCACTATAACCCAAAAAAGATGGAGTAAGATGTTGCATGAAATGTGGCAAGATAATGTCTAGTATGCAAAGAAATGAAGACCGTATGTCATCATCAGTAGGGAATGTACACTCTTTCAAGATTCTAGAGGGGAAGTGGTAGAACACAAGACAAATAAACTTATCGATGTCAATGAAACTAACATAATGTTCGAGTCGATAGTCTCATCAAGGTAACCAACGTTGGTTGGAAAAATAGTCTATGGGAATTTGGTCCTAAATAATATATTATGTGAGGTAGTTGCTTAGTATTCACAAGAAGATTATCGCAGTTGTGATCAAGCAAATAATGATATGGTCATGTGAACCATGATCATACTATGATACATTCAATTGAGTGAATGCATAATATATTATTGTAGCTGAGTAGGAAAAAGTGGTAAACCAAATCTTGAATGATGTGTTCAATACTTATAAAATTATAATATGGAGGTTTGATCCATTATATTGAAAGGAAGGTTGGAAACACCATTAAGCTGAAATAGTTTTAGAAATACGAAAAACCTTAGACTTGATAGATTTTCAAAAGGGAGTAATAGATCGAAAAGATCGATGAAACTTTGTCAATAGAATGCTTTAGTATGAAGTAGTATCAGAATTTGACAAGTTTGCAAGATAAATGTTCTACTCAAGTTGGACAAAAAGTCAAGAAAATTACATTATGTTTAAAGAAAATGGATGTGTAAGTGATTGGAGGTTTCGGCTTCTGAATTGTCCAAGGTGTAAATTCCAAAGAAGAGAAAGGGACACATGGTGTAGTGCAAAATGCACAAACATTCCTTATCTATTTGGATTATACCAAATATAAATTTGTGAGCCAATAAGAACATGTTTTCCAATCACTGTAGTGTAGGTGTCATGTGTTATTTATATATTATTGTGCAAGGGATGTACATATGAGATATTGTGTATAAAAATCATAAGCTCTTTGAGAGAGTAAGTATGAGTGAGGCATACATGTTTCCCTATACATTAACAAAGACACTCAAGGCATGATCAGGAAGGGAAATATTGTGAGTGATGCTACATAGGAAGAATGTTTTTTTAATTATTTGTGCATATTTTGAGAATGATAAGAAAAAAAATTATTTGACTTTATCTGTATGTTAAAGTGATAAAGACCATTGAGGTTGGTGATTCACAAGGGTGGAAGCATGTTACATCTCATCCTATTATTATTGATTTACTTTTACCTTCATAGGTAAATAGATTGGTTAAATGCAATCATGAGTTTTATATGCTTGCTAAATAGTGGAATACTAAAATAGGTATTATTTGAAAGTATTTTTAAATGCTTAATGTGGATTTTAAAGATCTTAAATATTTTTACTTTTATTGTTTAATGAATATGCTTATATTATGATGTGTATGGATTCATTGTGAACATCTAACTACCATTACAAGTGCGTTGAGAAAGTTGTAGGGGCAGGTTCATTCCTCTAGGTTGAGGGAAAGTATCACTCAAGAGAAGTGATTGGTCAAATAACTTGTAACACAAGCTATCTAAGCTTATATGCATATAGTACAATGGTTGATTCTAGACATAGAAGTGGGAAGTATGTAAGTCATCCTTGGCTTGATGTGTTTGCATTAGTAAAGGTTTTATTTACTATTGAATGCATGCTTGGGTGATGTTTATCTATTTGGAACTCAAGAGACCTTCCTTACCTTGCTGTGCTTGATGGTATGGTTGAATGTGCATTTGGAAAAGATGAATATATGCATATATGTGCATATTTCAGCATACACGTACAATGGATGTCATGGGATGTCTATATGAGTATGATGACATATGTATAGATATGCATATATGTATATAGATATTTTTATGATTTTTGTGTGAGTATAGTCACAAGGTCATAATAGTTTGGATATAGAATGAATAATTTGACTATCATGTTGCTCTAAAATGTATATATATATATATATATTTATATTTATACATACACATACACACATAAGTATAAATTCTTAATAGAGGAGTGTGTATATATATATAAATATAATATATGTTATTTATGTTATAAGAATCTTTAATCATTTTTTTAATTTGTATATCGGCTGTAAATATATACTTGATACATATATAGGATAACTTATAGTATGGCACCAACATATATTTATACATTGATAAAAGGGTAAGTGCAAAAAGATGGGGGGCCAAAAGGGGGGCTTAAGTGGTAACCTTTTTTTCTGAAATGGGGAAATATTGACCTAGGACATGAAATTGAGGATAGTTACACTCAAAAATTTGAGATGCAACAAAAACAAGGATAATAGTGCTTTGAATCTCTGAAATACTAATTTACTTTGAAAATGGTTGAGATTAAGGGGTTCAAAAGAGGGGATCACAAAAATTGGTTTTATTTTTGTTAGAAAAACATATCATAACAAATTGTTTTGGTACGTAGCACAGTGAACATTTTTTTAGTATTTTTAAAACCACTTCAATGAGAAATTAGCTAAAATTATGTAGTTTATGTATGATTTTTTTGATAATTTTTCAATGAATATTTTATTTTTTACTAATTTTCAAAGTGGACATTTTCTGAAAAATAGAATTTTGGTCGTTCTACCCCTACAAATTTTTGAAAATAATTGATTTTTTGTTTAATGTGTAGAATGGAGTCTAGTTTCTAAAAATGTAATTTATTTGAAATTTTGATGAATGGTTAATTTATAATAAAAAAATGAAACATTGGTTTTGCCAAAAAAGAGACACACAAGCAAAATAAATTATATATCAAAGGCTTAACATTGTCAAAAATTGAGAAAAAAAAGATAGTTAGATAGCTAAGAGAGAGCCTAATATTACCTAGGTGTTTTATTTGTTCGACATTGAAACATGTGCAATCCTGATGGTGAGCACAAACCTGATTATGTGAGATATTGTAGAATTTATAAAAATAGGTCTTTGGATGTTAAGAAGGCCATCCAAGCCTTTGGGTTGGTATTTTGAGGAAAACACCAAGCCCAAGTCTTGGGGATTCCCAAAGAAACACATAACGTGAGTGTGTTATAATGTGCTTGTGTTAAGGAATTTTTTGTGTATGTTTGTATGTATGTATACTTGTATGTCATGTATGTATGTATACATATGAGTGCATGTATAATTGCATGTATGTATGTATGTATGCCTATATGTATGTATATAAGATTGTGTGTACATATGTACATGTATTCTTGTATGTATTTAAGATTGTATGTTCATATGTATTATGCTTGTATGTATGTAAGTATGTATGTATTTATGTATGTCTTTAAAAGGAGGAAGAATTTTAAGACAAAGAGAGTTGTCTAGGTACTAAGAGAGAGAGAGGTAGTAAGAGAGAATCTTGAGAGAGGGAGAGGGGGTGGAATGGAGAAACCTAAGAGAGAGGGAGTAGGAGATAGAGGGGGGTGGAAGAGAGAGGGAGGAGAGAGAGAGGGAGAGAAATAGAGAGTTATGTAGGTAGGGTGCTAGAGGGAGAAACTTGAGAGTGTGGGGGGTGATAGGGAGAGACTTGAGAGATAGGTAGTGAGAGGGCCTGTGAGAGAGAGGGAGTGGGAGAGAGAGAGCGAGAGAGAGGGAGTGTAAGAGTGAGATAATTGAGAGAAGGAGAGGGTGTTGGAAGGAGTGACCTGAGAGAGGGAGAGAGAGGGTGGGAGAGATAGATACAGAGATGGGGAGAGAGAGAGTTACCTAAATAGGGTGCCTAAGGGAGTGACCTAAGAGAGAGGGGGTGGGAGGGAGATACCTTACAGATAGGGAGAGAGAGGGAGTGTGAGAGAGATGGAGTGATGAAGAGTCAATGGGAGGTACATAGAGAGATATATAGAGGGAGCGAGAGTGAGTGGTCAGGATCGATTAATTGATAGGTATGTAGAGAGTGGGAGAGGGTAGATAGGTAAAATTAGATATTATAAGAGAGAGGGAGGGAGAGAGAGGGGGCCAGGATTTAAGGGTATACAATAGAGGGATTAAGGTGGAGGACCTATAGGGTTGATTGTTTAGAGTATTGGGTTAAGGGTATAGGGTTGAGGGATTAGGGTTGAGGGTAGAGGGTATTGGGTTGATGGTAGAGGGTAGACGTTTTAAGATTTTAGGGTATAAGGGTTTAGGGTTGAGGGTAGAAGGTTTATGATATATGTATGAGGGTATAAGGTTGAAGAATTAGCATGGAGGGCGAAATGTGTAGGATAGAGGGTATAGGGGTTGAGGGGTTTAAGGGTTGAGCGTTGAGAATTAAGGGTTGAGGGTTTAAAGTATAGGGTAGAGGGTAGAGGGTTTAAGGTTTAGGGATTAAGGGTTGAGGGTTTAAGGTTGAGAGTAGAGGGTATAGGTTTGAGGGTCCAATGTATAGGGTAGAGGGTATAGGGGTTGGGGGGTTGAGGGATTAGGGTTTAAGGGTTTGGGGTTGATGATAAAAGGTAGAGGGTAGATGTTTTAAGGTTTGAGGGATTAGGCTAGAGAGTTTACTTGGGTTTAATGGTTTAAGGGTTGAGAGACTAGGTTTCAAGGTAGAGGATATTGGGTTGAGGATAGAGGGTAGAGAGTTTAAGGGTTTAAGGGTTTAGGATTTAAGGGTTGAGGGTTAAGGGTTTAGATTTGATTTTTTAAGGGTATAAGGGTTGAGGGATTAGGGAAGAGAGGGAGGGATGGATGGAAGCATATATGGATGGAAAAGTGAGATAAAGATAAGGGGGGAAGAGGAGTGAGTCAAAAAGATATATGAGGGATGAGATTCCAATGTATAGGGTAGAGGGTTGAGAATTGAGGATATAACGTTGAGGACCTATAGGGTTAATGGTTTAAGGTATTAGGTTGAGGGTATAGGGTTGAGTGATTAGGGTTGAGGATAAAGAGTAGTTGGTTGAGGGTAGAGAGTAGATGGTAGAAGGTTTAAGGGTTTATGGTTTAATGGTTTAGGGTTGACAGTTTATGGTTGAGGGTAGAGTGTTTAGGGTATAGGTTTGAGGGTCTAATTTATAGGGTTGAGGGTTGAGGGATAAAGTTTTGAGGGTTGAGAATTGAGCATTTAGGGTTTAATGTATAGGCTAGAGGGTTTAAGGGTTGAGGATTGATGATTTAAGGTTGAGGGTAGAGGATTCATAGTTGAGGGTATAGAATTGAGGGATTATGGTTGACGGTCCAATGTATAGGGTATAGGGTATATGGGTTGAGGGATTAGGATTTGAGGGTTCAAGGTTCAGGGTTCAGGGTTTAGGGTTCAAGGTTTAGGGTAGAGGGTAGAGGGTTTAAGGGTTGAGTTATTGATGTTTTAGGGTATAGGTTTGAGGGATTAGGGTTGAGGGTAGAAGGTATTAGGTTGAGGGTATAGGGTAGATTGTTTAAGGGTTTAGGGTTTAAGCGTTGAGGGTCAAAGGTTTAGGGTTTAGGGTTGAGTGTTTAAGGGTTTAAGGGTTGAGATTATAGGGTAGAGGTATTAGGGTAGAGAGGGAGGGATGGATGAAAGGAGAGATGGAGGAAGAAGTGAGATAGAGAGAAGGAGAAAAGAGGATGGAGTGAAAAATACATATGAGGTTTGAAGATCCAATGTATATGGTATAGGGTTGAGAATTGAGGGTATAGGGTTGAGGGATTAGATTTGAGGCTAGAAGGTTTAAGGGTTTAGGGTTTAAGGGTTTAGGGTTTAAGGGTTTAGGGTTTAGGGTTTATGGTCTCTAGGATTTATGGTAGAGGGTGTAGGGTATTGATTTGAGGGTATGTGGTTGAAGGATTAGGGTTGAGGGTCCATTGTATAGGGTAGGGTGTATAGGTGTTTAGGGTTTAGGGTTTAAGGGTTGATTTAGGGTTTAAGGTTTTAGGGTTTAGAATTGAGGGTTGATTTTTTAATGTTGTAGTGTAGTAAAATGCATACCCTTGCATCTTCACACTTGTTTGGACCAACATTGCTTTATTTATCCTCATTTGTGGCTTAATTGGTCCTATTTTGCATCCATAAGCCCTATGAATTACATTTTTTTTCTCGTTAATCTTGGCATTCTCCAATGCATAAATGATATGCTAATGTTATAATCTATGTGTCCCTAATTTTTGGGTTGGGACTAAAATTCCACCTAGGGCATATTTATCCCCCAAAGGTTTTAAGACACTAATTTTCATGGCTTGGGACTAAGACACCACCTAAGGCATCTTAGTCTTCCTTTAGTCATTTTCTAGATTTAATTTCAAATTTTGGTGGGATTTAGCCTCCTTTATTTAATGAATTTAGATATAAACATGGTTTGATATAATTTCAAGATATTGAGCATAACTAAGTATAAATACAAGGTTCATTCATTAATTTCAATCCAAGTCTTTTGTGAAATAATTCATAATATCAAATAATGTTCACAAGAGTATTCAAGAGCAATACATCAAGAATTTGGAGCCATCATCAAGATTCAAACATCATATCAAAGATCTTCTTGCATCATGTGTGTTGTTGTGCTAACATTTTTGATGTAGGGTTTGTGATTCAAGAAAGTGTTTCAATTAAGATCAACATCATTCAAGAAATATTCAAGAACCACATCCATTGTAGCCATTTTACACAAGTTTGAAAAATTTACAAGGGTTTGGTGAGTTGGAGAATTTCATGTTTTACATTCACCATTTCCCTTTATTACTTTATTTGATTTCAAGGTTTAATTACCAACAAGGGGTTTGACCAAGGAAAACCCCCATTCAATAACAAACAACAATATTTTCCCAAATTTGTATTTGTGATTGCAGGTTTAGGTTGAAGTCTTGAAGATCATTTGGAGTGCAACGTTGTAAAAGTTTCAAAGTTGCATTACAATGTTGTCATCTTCACGAAAACTCACCTATAGGTCAAATCTAAAAGTTTGAGAGCCTAAGATCCGAAGCAAGTGCATACCTTGGAGCTCAAGATCACATTCAAAGTTTTTAGAAATTCAAAACAAGACTAATACGCTTCCTTGGGTGTCTTAGTCCTCACATGAATATTTTTTAGAGATTCCTTCAAATCTAGTTTCAACATCCGAAGATTTTGTATTTTCCTCAAAAAATAGCAATAGGACTAATATGTCACATAGTGCATCTTAGTCCTCCACAACACATTTTTCCAACTTCTTTGGATTTTCAAAATCCTCATAACATCTCTGAACTCCCTAGGTAAACATATCATATCTCCCTATTGCATAATTTTATTATTTTCATATCGCATTTATCTTGCATAACTAGGTTTTGTAGGTTGAATGTTCATTTGTCTTTTCCAAGGGTTTGTGTGGTGGTGAACCCACTGAAGCTGAAAGAAACCCCTCCTCGATCCTCCTCATTGTGAATTGATTCACCTTGTGAGGTTTCTAGTAAATCCAACTAGGAATCCTATAACATCTTTAAATGATTTATGGGAAAAGGGAGTGACATTTTTATATTCCCCCTTTTTCTCATTAATCATTTTGGTGAACCCAAATTTTTTGAGAATTCACTTTCCAATTTGGATTCCATTAAATTCCTAGATCTAGGTTGCATTCATTCTTGCATTAGTGAAATTGCATTTAGGGTTTTTTATATTTAGTGAAACTACATCTATGGTTTCTTATATTTGCATTAGTGAAAGTACATTAGGTTGCATTTTTACTTTCTTCCATTATTTAATTTCATTGAAAAAATTAAAAGTACATTATTGATCCTCTTCATTGAATTGAGAAACATTCTTATTGTATTCAATTTCTTGTTCCTAGTCACTTTTTCTTGCACTCATTTACATAGTTTTCTATTTCAAAACATTAGAAACCTGAATAGGAAATCTAGAAACATAGTAAACAACTCAAAATTTTCTATTTTTTTGTGAAAAAACTCGGTTAGGACAAAAACCCCCCTCGTGGAATCTTAGTCCCTCTCTAAGTTTTTACCTTAGAATCTTAGTTAAGTTGATTGTGTTGGAAAAACAAGGATAGACAATTGAGAGGGGGGTTGAATCAGTTGTTACATAAATTAAACTTATTCAACCTTAATCAACCTTTAATCACATATCTGATAATTAAAAATGCAAGCATAAATCAGCAACACATCAAAAAAATATGATGTTCACCAATATTTTATACGTGGAAACCCTATTAGGGGAAAAACCATGATGGATGCTAGTCCACGATATTATACCCTATGAGAAGTATAGTGAAAAATGAATAAGGAATGCATATGAATTCAGGCACACTACCTAGAGCTCACTGCTCAAAGGGAAGGTTCATTTTATTCAATAAGACAATAAGATTAAATCCATCTAATGAGGTTGAACCAAGAGATTAAATTTTTAAAAATCTTGATGACAGTTTGGATTAGGCGTAGAAATAGTTCTTCATACTTCTCTCAAACTTCTTCACACTTTTCTCTACATTCGGATGATTTGATATTTATTCACGCATATCTTGCATGCACTTCAATCACACACACACACCAAAATGAAGAAAAAAATTTCTCTTATATATCCGCTACATGGATTTACAACAACAACTCTATTGGCCACAAATAAATAACAAATGAATTACAAATTGTCAACCTCAATATATATGAAAAAATCTTAATGCGCACCAACCTAAGTCGATCAAAACATAGTGAGGACCTAAATCAACATCCTCAAACATGACAAATAATATAGGATTAATCCATAAGGATCCACAATAAGCTACCATCATCCTGTTGGCCAAGAACATGAAAAATTGAACACATAAATAAAAATATTCAATCACGAACATGCCAATCAATGCACACATACCACATTCATAGATAATGATCAATAAACATCATTTAACATCTCAAGAAGATACACACAACTCCATTGATTAGAATTGCAATCTCATCTTCTAGAAACACTTTCTATAGTAATTGAATAACTGTAGGAACACACAACTTCATAACTTTCTCAATGCTTGATGTGTACCACTGAAAATTTTAGACAACATACTAGATAGGCTTAGTAAAAACCACATTAATGTGTACCTATTGAATATAAAATTACACAACTTTCCACTATTCTAATCATCTCAGCTTCATAGAATGCCTATAATATATTTATTAAAAAAAATTCAATCTCCTCGACATATACAACCTTTAGAATCATCAATTCTAATAGTATTGACATCAATGACAACCAAATATCAGCAAAAAACCACAACGTCTAACAATATCACCCTTTTGCATTGATGGAAATACATGACGTGAAAAAAATCTCATTCACACAAATAGTTCTTCACACAATACTCTTTTCTTCCTTACATGACTCTTCTCCCCCTTTATTCAATATTTTTTCACATTATTCTTCTCCCCCTTTGACATCAATGGAGAAAGTACACATGCTCTGATCTACATATCATTTGAATCATTTGATTACTCCCTCTGAGTAGCAGCCACCACACCATCAATTTTAAACAAGATTTGAATTTAAGTCCATAGATTGATGCAAAGACTTGCATATTAGTTCAGATTCGAAGGGGAAATTACCCCCAACTTGCCTTTGATATACTCAAAACTATCCATAGGCTCCCGTTTAGTAAAGATATTTGCAATTCATTCCTTTCAAGGAACATATTCCAATCTAACATCTTTATTACTTGCTTTGTTTCTCAAAAAGTAATACTTGATAGATATATGCTTTGTGTTTGAATGTAGCACCAAATTCTTGGAAATATTTATGGCATCTAAATTGTCATAGAATATAGCAATAGGCTCATCATACTCAAATTTGATATTTCTCAGCATTTGCTTCATCCACAACACTTGAGTACAATTATTTGCAACAACAATGCATTATGCCTCAATAGTAGATAAGGAAATGAAATTCTTCATTTTACTTAGCCAAGACACTAGCTTCTTTCCCAAGAAGAATGCACCACCACTTGTACCTTTCCTATAATTAGCATCACCTTCCCAATCTACATCTATAAAGGAATTCATAGTAAGATCATCTTCCTTAGGATACCAAAGACCAAAATCAATTGTTCCTTTTAAGTATTTGAAAATTTTCTTTATTGCAATCACATGTGATTCCTTTGGATCAACTTGATATCTAGAAACCATGCACACAAAATTCATAATGTCTAGTCTGGTTTGAGTTAAATATAGAAATCCACTAGTCATTAACCTATATATTGTTTTATTTTCCTTTGAAGAATCATCATTTTGTGTCAGCTTGCATCCGGTTACTATAGGTGTACCAACTAGCTTTGAGTCCTCCATGCACAAAAATTTCTTAGTAACTCTCTTACATATTTGGATTGAGATATGAAAATTCCATCATTTAACTAAGTTAATTGCAATCCTAAAAATAATTTCAGTTCTCCTATCATTATTATCTCAAATTCACATTTCATTTTATTGGCAAATTGCATGCATACGTCATGATCACCTTCAAAAATAATGCCATCAACAAAGACTTAAATTATCAATTTTTTATCTTGATCCAACTTGAAATACAGATTGTTGTTAGCAGTACCTTTATTGAATCCAATCTTCAGAAATTATTTATCAAGTCTAGCATACCAAGCTCTAGGTGCTTTCTTGAGTCCATATAGAGATTTCTTCAATTGGAAAACCATATCTTTTTCATCAGTTAGTTGAAATCCATCTGGTTGTTCAATATGTACCTCTTCTTTTAATTCACCATTCAAAACTGTTGACTTCACATCCATTTGATAGACTTTGTAATTCTTGAAAGTAGCATAAGCAAGAAACAACCTTACAATTTCAATTCTAACAATAGGGGGAAATGTTTCTTCAAAATCAATACCTTCCATATGTGAGTATCCTTTACAAACTAGTGTTTTTTTATTGCTTATCACTTCACCTTGTTCATTCAACTTATTCTGAAAGACCCATTTGGGGGTATGTGTAGGATCATGATGGGCCAAAAAGTGGCGAAAAGTAAGTGATATGATGACATATGTTGTTGATGACTTTTTTTTTACCAAAATTTGATGAAACAAAAAGGGTTTTTAAAGAATATTCTCATCTTTCCACCAATATAGATTATTCTTTACTTTGAATTTAATAAATAATTATTATTCATTTTCTATTTGAATTACAACTAAAGTCCTAATTGATGGGTTGATTGAAAAAAAATATACAACTTTCAAAAAGTATCACTTTTCTTTAATCCAAAACATGTGTCACATTATATGCTTTGCATACTATAGGATGAAAGAAAGTAAAATTAAATTTCATTAAGTTTTGACCAAGTTAAGGTGGTCAAACATACAAGTTTATATAGTTTTTAAAATTTGTAATAAAAAATTCACAATTAATTATTTACGTGGAAAAAAATTACAAAAAAATATGCATCACATTGGGAAATGAGTCCTCTACTTATATCTAAAATCTTATAATAATATCATTTTTTTATGGTTAGGATGGTCAGACAAACATCTACTTCTTATTTTTTCCCCGAAATTTAAGTACTAGTGCATTAAAATTTCAAATTTTCACCAAATAGATATATTTTTTAAATAAACCTAATAGTTTAGAAACTAAAATCAATTCGATATAAATTTTATTCTTAAATATTTTTGAAATAATATAGATAACTTATTCAAATTTTTACATCAAGTTTCCTAACTTTGATTTTCTAAATTATTATCCCCACTTAAGGGCCTATTTTTTCCACGATGATCCTGCATGTATACCCTTGGTTCCAATCACATTTTTGTCTTGAGGTCTAGGATCAAGAATCCATGTATCATTTTTCTCTATATGCATCAATTCTTCCTTCATTTCTTCCATCCAATATTCATCTTTACATGCTTCACTGACATTGCTAGGCTCAGTCTTGGATATCAGACAATATTCTTCTATAATTATTCTTCTTGTTTCCTATGATCTGAATTTCAGAATGAATTTTCTTTGCATACCTTGGAATTTTGGGTTCTTCTACTCTTTCTTTTGTATTTCCATTGTCTTCTCCTTCACAATTTTCTTGATTCATCGGAACAATTTGAGCTTGATTCTATGTCTATGCATTATTTCCATTCTCAGTATTGTTTATTTGGTCATTTGAATTTTATCTAGAATACCTAGATGATCTTTCACTATCCTTATCAACATTGAAATTTGCACTTTCACCCATCTTCTTCAATCTTTTATTGTAGCACCGGTAGGATTTTCTATTAGTAGAGTAACCCAGAAAGATTCCTTCACCACGTGTAGCTTCAAAATTTCCTATATCTTCATCTCTTTTGATATAATGTCTAGTTCCAAATATTTTGACATATTTAATAGTACACTTATAACCAAACCATAGCTCAAAAGGGGTCTTACTAGAATTACTGTTGGCATTCACCTAGTTGATAGTATACATAGTAGTGGTTACATCTTCTCTCCAATAGATATGAGGAACATTACCTTCTAGCATCATATGTTTTACAACATCTAAAATTATTTTGTTTTTTCTCTCAACAACTCCATTTTGTTGTGGGGTCTAGGGAGCATATAACTATCTTTTCATTCCATGATTTTTACAAAATTAATTGAACTCTTGGGAAATAAATTCACCACCTCTATCTGATCTCAAACATTTGATCTTCAAGCCTATCTCATTCTCTAATGCCTCATGTTTTTCTCTCAAGAAAGCAACCCATACCATTCTAGAATAATCATCAATAAGCAACATAAAATATCTTTCTCCTTTTAGACTTATGATTCTAGATGGACCACATAGATCATTGTGTACTAGATTCAGTAATGCATTCAAATGATGTTTTCTATGAAATGAAATTCTTGTTTACTTTCCCATCTAATATTCCTTGCATATAGTGTTAGTAGGCTTCACTAACTTAGGTAGATCTTTGACTATTCGTGTGGAGCTTATTTTGACAATGTTATTAGAATTAAAATGACATAGCCTTCTATGCCATAACTAGCTTACATCAACTTGAGACATCAAACAAATTTCACTAGTAGCATTTAAGTGAAAAATATTACCTCTTGTCTTTGTACATGAAGCAATCACATTTCTCGAGCTTCCCAGTATCCTGCATTTACCATCTTTGAACTAAAAATTGTAACCTTGGTCAACCATCTGTCCATCACTCAAAAAAAATTTCTTCAAACCTTCAACATATAGGACATCATCAGTATTGCATTTACCACCAAGAGAAATAGTGCCCCTTCCACAAATCACAACAGCATTGTTATCTCCAAATATTACAACACCACCATCATATTTTTCCAAGCTTAGAAACTTACTTTTGTCGCCATTCATATGATATGACCATCCGCTGTCAATTAACCACTCATCCTTCTCATCAATCGTGGTTGCAAGAGATTTCTCAATATTTTGATTACTCACTAATTCAATGGACATCAGACCATTTTAATTGATAGCAAAAAATACCCATTCATCTTCATTTCCAGTATCTTTATCAGATTCATCATCAGTAACACCTTCTTTAGCATAATAACATTTGTTTCGAAACATAGTGTTGTTAGGTTTATACTTCAAAACTCTTTCAGGACACCTTGATACAAAATGGCCTATCTTGCTAGAAGAGAAACATTTAAAAGGAAAATTTCCTTTGTACTTACCTTGTCCTCTAGCTTCTCTTTTCACAATCAGTCCTTCTAGTTCTTCTAGCTCTCTATCTTCATCTTCAATCAGTTTCATTTCATCTTGATACTTGAGTGTCTTAGTGGAAATCTCTCCCAGATCATATCTTTGTTGGATTTTCTAGATACAATAGCTTTGAATGCATACTTTGTCTTAGGAGAAGATTCACGAAATTCACTCAACTCAGAGGTAGCAATTTTTCCAATCAGCATGTTGCTTGTCACATTTATTACTATCTTGAGCTCTTCAATAGCATGAGCTTTTCTTTTGTAAGAAGTAGGCATAAATCTAAGTATTGTAGCCCCAATCTCATCTTCTTCCAAGACTCCACTGTCACATCTAATTCCCATCACTAGTTCATTTACCTTTTGCATGAAATAAAAAATGTTTTCATCTTCATGTTCTCCCACTTGCCTTTCATAATTTGTAGCCTAGCAACTTTCACTAGTGCATCTCCTTCATATAATGTTTCCAACTTTATCCAGATCTCATGTGCAGTCTTCAAACCTATCGCATTTATCATCTCTAAATCTATCAAAGCACTTAGCAATGCTTCTATATCCCTGGTATTAGTTTTTGCTTCTTCGATCTCATCAGTAGTAGAGGGACCATTCTAAGGAATAGTAGATGCATTCTTTGTAATATTCCAAAAAGTCTCACCAATGCACTTCAAAGGATACTCCATTCTAGCTTTCGACAAAGAGTAGTTTGTACTATCAAATCTAGGGCTATACTTCTTGTATGATTCCATCTCAGATCACCTCAAGCTATTAGGCTTATTAAGAGGAACTAGCTCTGATACCAATTGTTCACAAAACAAGAATAGACAACTAAGATGGGGGTTGAATAAATTGTTACATAAATTAAACTTATTCAACCTTAATCAACATTTAATCTCATATATGATCATTAACAGTGAAAGAATAAATCAATAACACATCAGAAATAGATGAGCACCAAGATTTTATATGTGGAAGCCCTGTTAGGGGAAAAACCATTGTGGATGTTAGTCCACAAGATTATACCCTGTTAGAAGTACAATGAAAAATTAAAAAGGAATGCACATGCATTCAGGCACACTACCTAGAGCTCACTGCTCAAACGGAAGTCTCAGTGCATTACAAAAGAAAATCAGATTAAATCCATCTGATGAGGTTGAACCACAAGATTAGATTCTTCAAAATCTTGATGACAGCTTTGGTTAGGCACATATCATTAGCACAACCACAACATCCAATAGATTGCATTCTATTTTAGTTTCTAGAACCCTTAAATTCCTTCAATAGAACCAAGATGCCCTTACCGGTGTCTTAGTCCCTATTGAGTTTGAAGTTATAGTTTAAAGGGTTTAAATCTTATTTTACGTAGTTTTGTTTGCTTCCATTGGTTACCTATTTTAGTGGATTGACTTTATATTTCAGGAATTTTACTAAATCTCTAGCTAAAGTAACTTCATTTCATGCTTTGCTTAATTTCATTTTTGTAGTCACACCATTTAATTTTCAGATCATTGCATGAATTAATCAGTAAATTAATTGGTTGAAATCTAAAAATTATATTTCATTCAAGGCCTTTACATTGCATTTTAAGTTTTCATAACTTATTGTTCAAAATGTTTAGTTTTGGTATTTTCCATGTTTGCAAAGTAAAAGTTAGTTAATAACCATGTTATTCATTCATTTAATGCATTCCCTAGTTAAGAGATTCTCTTAGCGGAAGAGAGTGAAAATTTTAAATCTTTCCTTAAACTTACACCCTCTCCTATCTCCTCTATTTTTGAGGATGATTTAATAGAAGAGAATAAAAACATAGATAATCACAGTGATCATAAATTTTCTTCTCCTGGTACCTCTCCTTTAGTGACGAAGCTATCATGGTGAAATAAGATACAATCATTGAGAATCATTAAGATCTTTCTTGTCCTTCTCCTCATCCCCTTCGGGAAGATATTATAGCACAAGACAATGATATCACAGACACATTTATCAACATTACTTTACCTAATCTCCATTTCCCCTTTTCTTGTGAGAAAAATTTAGTCAAAGAGAATGACATTGAAAATGATGAGGATGATAGATTTGTGTTAGATGATCAAATCTTTAAGGTCTATAACAACCCTATTTATGATCCTTCCCCTAATTATCCTATTTTGGAAGATATTAGGGAAAGAATGAATAAAATCATAAAGGATCATGAAAATCCTTCTTTTCCTTCTCCTAATATATCTCCTCATTATCAAGAAGATACTTTGATCCATGAAAGTCATGAGACTCTTAGTTTTCCCCCTTCACATAGGGAAACCCTTATTGAGAAAGAAAATTCAACCATTGATAACTCCCTTAAATGCAATGAAGTCATCTCAAAAGAACCAACCCTTGAATGCCAATATTTTTTAGTGGAGTTACATTAGAAAGGTTTCTCATAAAATCTATTAACAAGTAGTAGCATGCTTAAGATTTAAGTTTCTAGGTTTTAGACATATCGAGTTTTAGTGATATTATTATATTCATCTTTTTTGGTGTAGTAAGGATGTATTTAAATCTTGTGTGATATATATGTTTTACCTTTGGTTATAGCTTTTATTCCATCTCTTTTCCTTTATCTACCACCCTTTCAATTCTACCACTTTCTTTGGATTTATTTCTAGTATAATCACTGGTAGACCTATTGATTTTATATTAGATTTTTTTCCCTATTTTCTTCTCAAAAAATATGTCTTAGTGAGAGTATCTATAATTATGGCATCAATTCCCTTATTGTCATTACTTTAGACTATAAATTCTAATCATCGATTTTATTTCTTGTAATGAAATTTGTGTTGACTATCAAATCACTTTAATACATCCCTATATTTTTAATACCTTTTTCTTTGCATAATAGTGTCCCCCTTAATATCCCTTCCATCTCTATTGCATTGTTTATTGATATCAAAATTTTGGTTGATAAGGTTATTAATAATTGTCCTTTCTCATTTCTTATGATGCATCTAATTCTCAACTTCCCTAGATTTTTGCTAGAGGCTCCATCTGTGTTTAGCTTCAATCTTCCCCTTGGTGGGAGGTTCCATTTTGCCTTCAATATTTTCAACTTAGGGTCCAAAGCATACTAGAAGAACGGGGGAACCTTGAGTAAATTTCATCTCTTCATAAGATGATCATCCCATAATGTTTTTTTTTCTCCTTTGCAAATAGACATCATTATTCATCCATTCTGAAATGTTAATTCATTTAGTAACATAAGCTTATCCTGAAATATTCTTCTATTTTTTCTTTCCATATGTTCTATATCATGATTTCTTGAACAACCATATTTTTCCCCAATATTTTTTTTTATTGAATGGTGGCAAGCTTATAAAAATGACCCATAGTTTATTTCTTCTTGGAGTAGCCCATCCCAAAATTCCTAATAGCCAATCCCAACATTAAATAAAATAGTAACAATTTAAGAGAAGGTGATCTACATTTTCTTCACTATCTTTTCACATGACATAACATTTGGGGCCTTCCATTCCAATTATCTTCATTTGATCACTTGTAGAATCCTACCATGGAGTTTCATCCACTTAAAGGCTCTTGCCTTAGGTAGTACCCATCATCCCCAACATAGTTTTTGAGGCCACATTTTATCACTTTATTTAATTTGGATCTAATATAACAGATCAATAACAAATAAAAACTTGATAACAAATATATAATAGTATCCCCCCACTCTTAGCGGGCCTGTATGTAGGCTATGGCGTCCACCTGCAAGGGCTAGTCTCGCCGCAACTCACCCCAGGTATCCAAGGTATGGACTGCTAGGTTGCTAGGCTCAGCCCAGGTACCTAAGGTATGGACCTATATGCAAGTTATGGTGTCCACCCACAGGGGCTAGTCTCACTGCAACTCACCCCAAGTACCCAAGGTATGGACTGTTAGGTCATTGGGCTCAGTCTAGGTACCTAAGGTACGGACTACTAGGTTGCTAGACTGAGTCGTTGGACTGAGTCACAGGGAAACCCTTGTGGCATTAAAAATAAATAATAATATAATATATATTATTATACTTTAATATAACCAATTAAAATATATATTAAATCAAATATATAAAATCTTATTTAATATTATATTAAATTATTATAATATAATAATATTATATTGTTATTAATATTAGTATTATTTTATATATGATTTTTTTTAATATATTTTAATTAATATGTTTATATTATTAATAGTAGACCTATTACATTAATATTATTATTTTCATATTATATTCTTATTATTTTTAATATTTATAATATTTTTTTATATTAAACTATTCTTAACATTTTATTAGTAATATTAATATTATAATTGCTAAAATATTTTTATTATTATAATTTATTTTATTTTCTGAAAATATTAAAATTTTAATTTATTGATTAATTTTTTAATTAAACTATATATTTAATAAATGTTATTTTACTAATACATATATTAAATAAATTTTATTAATAAAATAAATATCACAACTTATTAATAAAGCTAACATTTATTTATTTATGAGATTTGATGAGACTACTCTATCAAGCTAAAAGTGGAGTTAAACACATTGCTAAAACTATCAAAAATTTCAAAAGTTCAAATTTTTTACATGTTCATTTTAGACAAACAAAATTATATAAAAATGATAAAGAATGAAGTGTTAAATTCACAAAACTCTTTGCAATTGTATTATTGAACCCAACTACTAGTAAGATACGTATTTATTAACTTTAGTTTTCATCTCTTAATGATTGAGAAGCCCTAAATTATTATTAGAAAAATATTTATTTTACTTATTTAAAAGTATTTTATTTTATGTTAAAGTACATTTTTTATTTTGTTTTCTAATCTAATGCACCTTTTTACATTTATAGAGGATTATATAATGTGTATATATAAAAAATTAGAATTATATTATCTCAAATATAGTTATGTACAAATAAATTTATTTAATTATTTAAACACTTGTTTTGTTTACTTAAGATTTATTCTATAGTTATTTACTTATTTAATAGTTATTTTTATTTTATAATTATTAAAGAATTATTTTTGGAAATTCTTAAAATATTCTCTTACCTTTATCTATCATCTTTAATTAATTGTTTTTATATTTAATTAATTAGGTCTAGCCTTAACCCAAAATCCTCCAAATAATTCAAATAATGAAATTTTAATTAATTAATTAATTTAGACTAATTAATTTTTATTATATTTTCCTTCATTATTTAGTTCCACATTATTCCTCACCCCTTTTCCATGTAATCCTATCCATTAAATTTATTCACATCAATAAAAATCTAAACTTGTCATCATTTGACAAGTGTCCCTCACATGTCTAACTAAGACCTTTCCTAAGTTCATTGAACCTAGACATTTTCCAATAGTCAAATTAGCATTCCATCTCATCCATCCAATTCAATCTCACCTCTTAATCTCATCCATTCTCATAAGGATGTTTCCCTAATTCATTCCAAACCCTAGCCCTAATCCTCCTAAAATCCTAACCATCCATTATCCAATCCATATTAGCCCTTGATTTATCTCATGGAATTTCTATAAATGTAAGCTCTCCCATGTCATTTGCAACAATCTTCCATATTCATAGCCTTATGCTACTGCATTTTATATCTACCTCTTTCATAGCCTAGCTAACCTTCATCATATTCCCACCTTAGCCATTTGATCATTCATCCCATCAATACTATCTCCATGCTAGTGGTTTCATAAGCAACCACATTCTTCTATCAACACATCAAAATAAAAATTCAAGTGGAGATAGGGTGCACTCTAGTTTAGCTCTATCTGTGTAGAAAGAAGGGTTTTAAGAGAAGGTATTGCTTGTGTATTGCATTATTTTCTTTGTTATTTACCTTCAATCCATTTTCTCATCCTTAATTTTATTATTTTGGTAATGACATGAGATCTTTGATGTGTTCATAACACCTATAGACATAATGAAATTAAAATATGGAAAAAAAAATAGATCATATTAATTATGGATCATGTGAATATTGCTTCTAAAAGCCTTCTATCTGAATGTTGTAGCCACTAGAATTTTGAGATTGCATAACCCTTAAATACAAAATTTACTTCCACAATCCTCCAACTAAAAGTTGTAACCACTCTTACATTTTACAAACCCTAAAACATGATGTTATACAAAATTTGTACCATTAAATTTTAAGTATCTACTATACCATGATCTTCAATAAGATAGAACTTAAAGTGAATTTTGTTATTGAATACTATAGGAACCAGAAGAGAAACGTGGTATTAATTGCTTTCTCTCCTTCTAATGGAAAAGATGGAAACTGGTCTGAAACATGATGATGCAAGTCCAGAGATGGTAAAAGGTTGTAGGAATTATGCAAAAAATCATTTTGACTTAATTCCAGATGAAATGGTCACTCAGCTCCACTTCAAACCATTCTAGAAATTTCATTGGAGCACTTTTGGTATAAGAAATCTTATTTTTTTAAATAGTCTTTTAACTATAACAAAGATTTTTCTTTCATTTATAGATTTGTTTTTTAATTTTATCTATGCAGATGCGGAGGTTTAACATGCTAGGCAGGCAGCCAATAGTGATGCGATGTGCCTCTCAATCCTTGCTCACTTCACCGAAAATTTATTTCATCAAAAGATGTGCAGATTCTGGAAACATGGAGGCCTGCTATACGCTTGCCATGGTAAGAGGCCAATTTACATGCACTGCTCTCTTATTTTCTCATAAAAATGATGTTAACATATTTCCTTATTACATTTTTCATGGTTTACTTTGCTTAAAATATACTAGTCTGCAGACCCACACACTGTATTCATTTAGTGAAACTTTTCGATTCCAAGGTAACCGAAAACAACAAATGCGTTCATTTTCAGATCTGTTTGTCTATATGCTATTTAACCTCTTTTAAGTGTGTTTAAAATTTTATTAGATTTGTTTTCACCCTCTTACAAATCCTAGAGTCGATCCTAGACACCTTTGTAAAATTTCACCCTTCTAACCTAAATTCCAACAGCTATGTAGAGTAGGTATATTTCTTTACAGCACCGACTCGGAATTAATCACAATGCCCCTATTACACAAGAAAATCAGTATCACTAAAACAGCTGAGTATAACCAGTAAAATATTGCTTACTTAAACCTGAAACCTGCATCACAATATTCCTTGGATTTACATCTAAGGAAGGGATTAGGTCACCTTGATGAGAAGTATACTCACCATAAGAATCAAGGGATTAGGTCAGCACTGCCTTAGGGGACATTATCAGGTATAGTTGTGGTGTTGATGTCTTCTGCATTGTGTATGATTTTACAGTTGACAAAATTACTACATAATCTCAAATTTTAGAGAAATAAAAATAACACTACTGTATATTCAAGAGACCGCTGTTGATTTGCACGTTTCTAATCTTAACCTAAACTATTGAGATATTCCTTTGCCAGTTATATATTATAGTTGTCAGTATCAGTTAAACAACTGACATTAAACGCATATTACAAGAACTAATCTATATTCAAGACACCTTTATTGATTGTCAGCTTTCTAACGTAGCTCTAACACCTCTGTGGAATCAACGTATTTATGTAAAACACCTCAGTGGAAATAATGATGGCCCAAATTTGGATTTACTATATCACCGACACCTTCAGTTGTATCAGGCCAACCCTTATAAGAAACGTCTTAGTCATGAAGGAAATAGCAGAGATAGAAGAAATTCAAATTTAAACACACAAAAAAAATATTAACCCAGAACAGTCATTAAAACACCTTGCTATTTGAGAGCAAATAATCTATTAATTTTCTTGTTCAATTACAAAAAATATTCCCATATTTAAAGATTTTTCGACCCAACAAAAATAAATACAATTTTAATCTCATAAACATGCCAGCAAAATAATTGTCCTAACCAAGGTCTAATCGGTTTAATATATGTCCTTATGCATTACAAAAATCCAAGCAAAAATCCTTTTATGTTGACGTAGATCCCACTACCAAGCGCATCGAAGAAGACAAAAAAGTCAACTGACATTGACTACTACACTATCGCCGCAGTTTACGAGGTGACCGTGGTAGTCATTGTAACCGCGAGAGCTGGCAGGAATGGGCTTACCAAGCTACCGCCGCGGTTAAATATTAGACCGCGGTGGTCGTGGTAACCGTCAGAGCTAGGAGAAAGAATGTTTACCGCGCTACCACCATGGTCTAGAAACATACCACGATGGCCGCGGTAACCATCTACTGACGGTCTACAAACATAAGATATCGGACACCGCACTACCGCTAGAAACAGAAGAGAAGACCGCGGTGGTTGCGGTAACTGCCAGGATGGACGAAGATGGAGCCGTTGGCAGTTTAACCGCATTACCGCGGTGAGCGAGATGAGAGTCTGCGGTAGAGCTGTGGTCACCACGATACTGTGAGTTGTTGACTGAGACGGTGTGGTATGGCGGTGAACGTTGACTTCGACTGTCAGTGCTGACTAGGACATGGACTCGCGAGTTGGACGAATTTCCAACACTCCCCCTTGAGTACAACTCACGCCATTCTTGAGTCCCAGCCAGTCTCTTTGCAAAATGAAACTCTCAGTGCTTAATGCCTTGGTAAAGATATCCGCCTGCTGTTCATCAGACCTGCAAAAAATTAGAGAAATCTCCCTGCCAGAAATCAATTCCCTAATAAAATGAAACTGTGTATTAATATGTTTGCTGCATTTATGAAATACAGGGTTCTTTGACAGAGCTATGGCTGAGTTGTTGTCACAAAAAATTTGTGTTGCCTCTATCTGCTCATTTTGAATTTTTTGCAATACTCTTCTCATCCACACTGCTTGACATGATGCACTAGTGGCTGCAATGTACTCAGCTTCAGCTGATGATAAAGTGACAATATGTTGTTTCTTTGAAGCCCATGCAACTACACAACTTCCAAAATGAAATACATAGTCTGAGGTGCTTTTTTAGTCATCCACACTTCCAGCACAATCGGTGTCTGTTTATCCTATTAATTTAAAATCATCTGATTTGGAATATTGGATTCCAAAATTTCTTGTTCCACTGATATACCTTAGAATTCTCTTTCCAGCTATCCAATGATTCTCCTTTGGTGCTTCCATGAATCTGAAAATCAAACTGACTACATACATGATGTCAAGCCTTGTGGCTGTCAGATACATTAGACTCCCTACTAGTTGTTTGTACAAAGTTGGATTAACCTCTGAGCCTTTGTCTTCTCTGCTCAATTTCAGTCCAGTCACCATTGGAGTAGGTGCTGACTTATAGTTTGACATATTGAACCTCTTTAAAACATATTTTGCATATTTAGACTATGAAATAAAAATACCATCTCTGTTCTGTGTTACCTCAATGCATAAAAAATACTTCATCATGCCCATATATGTCATTTCAAACTCTTTCTTCATTTATGTTTTGAATATTTCAACTAACAGATTCCTGTTAAAATTAAATCATCTACATACAGGCATATGATCATAATTTTACCTTCATCATTCACTTTGGTATACAATGTTGGTTCACTGTCACATCTGGTAAATCCATTGCTTGTGAAATAACTGTCAATTCTGCTATACCATGCTCTTGGGGCTTGTTTCAAACCATACAGTGCCTTCTTCAGTTTATAGACTTTATCGTCTTGTCCTGATATTTCATATCCTAGTGGCTATTCAATGTAGACTTCCTCTTCCAGATATCCATTGAGAAATGCTAACTTCACATCCATCTCATGAACTAGCCATCTATTATGTGCTACTAATGCCAATATCATTCTGACTGTGTTTAGTCATGCAACTAGTGCAAAAGTTTCATTGTAATCTACTCCAGGTTGTTGTGCATAACCTTTCACCACCAATCTTGCTTTGTGCTTCTGCACTTCTCCATCTGCATTCAACTTAGTCTTATAAATCCATTTTACACCTATGACTTCTTTGTCTTTTGGAAGACTTTGCAACTCCCATGTCTGATTGTTTTCTATTGAATCTATCTCATCATCCATTGCTGTTAACCATTTCTCTTCCTTGATTACATCCTCGTAGTGAATTGGATCTTCAGCTTGTGAATAAAAGGCAAATAGTGTAAATTGTTGAGGATTGTTCTCACCTTCATTTTGATTATAGATATCAGTTATGCTTTTGATTTTCTGTCTTCTCATACTAGCCAAAGTAGGATTTGATAAATCACTTGAATCTGTAGAATGTGGACTTGAAGGTCCTACGCCAGAAATTCTTGTTGTGGTAAGTGTCTGCAGACCTCTTGTTGCTACTCTTGTATTACTAGCCAGTGTCAGTTGTTGACCACTTGCTTGAGGTTGATTAGGAACTATAGGTACATTAGTTTGAGTTGTATTTTCATTCTCATCTTGAGGGCTATTAATAGTAACATTGATTGTATTTTCTGTGCTTCCATCCCATGCTTCATTTTCAACAAATTGAACATCCCTGCTAATTATTACTTTCTTGGTTGAGGGATTAAACAACTTGTATGCTTTGGATTCTTCACTGTATCCAACAAAGATGCATTTTTCTCCCTTGTTATCAAGTTTTCTTCTCAACTGTTCAGGAACATGTGCATATGTAACACAACCAAAGACTCTCATGTGAGACACACTATGCTTTTTACCTGTCCATACTTCCTCAAGAATTATATTCATCATACTTTTAGTTGGACATCTATTCATGATGTATGCTGCACAGAATACAGCTTCAACCCAAAATTCATTTGTCAAGTGCTTGGCTTTTAACATACTTCTAGCCATCTCCATTATGGTTTTTGTAGGATGGTGAAATCTTGCACATTGATTGTGTAGATTCAGCCATCCTCATAGAATAACATGGTTCATTTCTCCAAATAAAATGCTAAAACTAGATCAAACATGCATGGAGAAAAGGAAATACAACCTATTCTATTCTATGATGGATTGGTGCCCTCCATGAAGATGTGAGAGAGCCCTTTCCCAATCTCTTTCTAAGCCAAAAGAGATAGACAATGAGTTGCTATGAGCTCAAGTTTCCTATAGTTTAGATACCTTCAAATTGTGTTGTTGAAATGAGAGAAGATGCATTGCTTTTATAGAAGAAGTTGAGAGAAGAGAGGCCAAGTTTAGCCAATGTGGGACTAAATCCCCTCCAATAGAATAGAGCCACTTGGCATGATGGGATTGGTCAAAGCTTGTGCAAGTTTTGGCCAATGTGCCCATTCAAATTTGAAAAATGTCAATAAATGCATGTTGTTGAGGGTTTTGGGGGGAATAATCTTTATTCAAAAAAGTCAAAGATGAGAGTTATTGAGGGAAAATAACTCTTTTTAATAAATCAATAAATTGATTTATTGATGCAAGTGGGTGGGTTAGTTAGGAGTTTAGATTTGACTCTAGTTGAGTCAAAAGCTAGAGAATGCTAATCATGATTAGAAGTTAATTAATTTAGATTAATTAACTTAGGGGATTTTAGGGATTTGATATTTGATTTTAAATCAGTTTGATTTATTAAATCAAATAAGAAGAACCTTAGGAACTTAATTAAATAATTTGATTTATTTAATTAAGCTTGATGAACCTTAGGATTAAATCAATAAATTGCTTTAATTGATTAGTAGAAGAAACAAATGCATGATGTTAGTTACAGTGGAATGCATAATGTTATTTTTGGATGTCTACATTTTGCCCCTCTTTGAAGCAATGTACTTGTTGCATTGGTTCAAAGAATGATGTTGTCGGCATCGAAATTAAAAAATTCTTTGGTTTTTTCGGATGCCCCAGTGGAAAATAAGTACGTTAGTACATTGCCCCCTCGAGAGATCGAGCGAAAAGATACAATTTGAGGTGGATCTCGCGACAAAGAGGTTCAAAATGGATGTATGGATGGTTAGACTATATGATAATGATGATGAAAATGAGATGTTTGGAAAATGCTTAGGATAACAAATTTATATTATCGTAAACAACTTTAAATGATTATGCAATGCATGTGAGATGGATGAGATGGATGATGTTGTCCTGATATGATGGTATGACATGATTATGCGAAATGAGAATACGGATGCAAGATGGATGCATTGTTAGCGTGACAGAAGATAGAAGAATGAGAGGGATGAACCCTTAAATCTAAGAAGAATGTAGAAGTCCAATAAGTCCATTAGTCATCGAGACTTTATTGGATGTGACGATGAATGATGATGATGTGTTACTTGTCCAGGGATGGGAAAAGAGCATACCTTTCTTTATGTTTGATAACACACGTAGGTGCGATGCATCAAGGTATTAAGAACCAGGATGGCGTTGCGCCTAGTGTGATGGACTTTGACTTGATAATCAGATAGGAGTACTCTTGTTCACACTTGACAGACATAACCTTATTCAGAATGCAGTTCAGATATTCTAGACATCTCGGGCCAAAACATAAAAAGGCAAGCCTTCTTATGTGGTCAACAAGATACCTAAAACATCCTTCCTACAAACAAAACAAAGTATGCATGATGAAGTTATTTTACAAGAATATCCAACAAGCACAGCAGATAAAAAGATACTGATCATTGCCCCATTCCTTTCTCTCTAAACCTGTTTTGTTTAGACATCATCGAGAGGTCCTTGGAATGAGCGCAAAATAAGATAAGTCTAAAAGACTAAAATAAAGTAAACAAGCTGATGTTCTTCATATCGCTAGCCAAGACTAAACTACTGTGGGGTACTTGATGCTTATGTCCATCGCAGGAAAGCTTCATCCTAGGACATGTAGTGATCAAGGTTTTGGTGAGACTGATTGCGTGATAAGCTATTGATACTCTGAGTTGACCAACTTGCTAACTTACTGACTTAGACCTTCGAGACTTTGACGATTAGGCGTTCACTTTAGAACCTGCTAAACTTGTTCTGACTAACTCACCAAAGAGTGAAAGCGACGATGATTTATTATGAGTGATGACAATCACGAGTGAAATCGAGATGAAATGGATGCACCATTTTGGTTTTTTCAAATGTTTTGAGGCTATTTTTGGTATTTTTGGAATTTTACAAATTTTTTTGGTATTTTCAAGATTTTCCAATGTTTTTGGTATTTTCAAGATTTTACAACGAACAGACTAATTTAAAGACCTATCCTAGGGGTCTCGGGAGCTGATCCATAGATTAGCCTTGCCTACGTTATATATGCAGAGACCACGTAGTTCAACTGGTGGTGGACTGACTTGATGATAATATGGACAAATGGATTGCCATTTTATTGCCTAAAGGACTGACTTAAGATGCAGACTAGATGGGCAAACGGATTGCCAATGCGACGGACGCCTAAAGGACTGACCCAACCATCTCGGGGGATGATCAAAGATCACCCTTGCCTACGTTCAAGCTCAGAGATGACGTAGTTTGACTGGTGGTGGACTGACTTGATGATAATATGGACAAATGGATTGCCATTTTATTGCCTAAAGGACTGACTTAAGATGCAGACTAGATGGGCAAACGGATTGCCAATGCGACAGACGCCTAAAGGACTGACCCAACCATCTCGGGGGATGATCAAAGATCAGCCTTGCCTACATTCAAGCTCAGAGACGACGTAGTTCGACAAGGTAGAAAAAAACTGACAAGACTTAATGATGAAATTTTTTGAAGATTTTCTGATATTTCGACATGTTTTTGGATTTTTGATGATTTTTTGAATGTTTTTGGTTTTTTTGATGAATTTTGAAAAAGATCATGAGAATATACACGAATCCGATCTGATGTTGCGAGAATGTGCCCCCAGTGTGGTGCGATAGACTACTTCGATAAAGGCAGGACAGACCGACCTTTGAAATGCCAAGTAGTTCCAATGGTGGAATATAGTACAGATACCAACGCAGGCTATGGTATGGATGCGAGCGGATAAGTGGAATGTGATGGAGTGGATGAGTTGTGCAGATCCTGATAGATGGGGAAGGTACTTTATTTACACTTGACGCCTGTTTGCCAGGTTTTCACCAAGGTATTTTCCCAAAGCGCCACCGAAGTGGTTTTCACTAGAGGACGATTTTTTCTCTTTACTATTTTTCAATCCTTTTCTGATTTTTTTTGGATTTTTTGATCTTTTGATTTTTTTTTGTTGTCACCAAGATGCCTGTTTGCCAGGTTTTCATCGAGGTAACCATTTTTTCAGGACTTTTTCTGATTGTTTTTGTAATTTTCTGGTTCTATACCTTGCAATGTTTAGGCATAAAACTTTTTGAGATGAGAGCTATTCAGAGGCTCCTGCAGAGGCTCGCCTTCTGGTGTTGCTAGTTGATATGCCCCTGATGTGTAACTTGCAGTGATGACGAAAGGTCCCAGCCAATTGGGCTCAAATTTTCCCTTTGTATCTGGATTTGGCACGTTCTTTTGGTTTTCTTTCAGCATGAGGTCACCAACTTGGAAAGTGCGTTGTCTGATGTTCTTGTTGTAGCTCCTTTTTAGGTGATTCTGGTACACTTGTAGATGATTAAGGGCATCCATGCGCCTTTCATCTAGTAATTCCAGCTCATTGAGTCTTGTGACCCTATATTCCTCATCTGTGATAAGGTTTTGCAGTGATATCCTTAGTGATGGGAGCTCGATCTCAATGGGGAGTATGGCCTCTGATCCGTACACCAGAGAGAATGGGGTGGCGCCTATTGGCGTGTGGATGCTGGTGCGGTAGGCCCATAAGGCGGGATTTAACTGCAGATGCCAGTCACGACTAGAGTCATTGATTGTTTTCTTGAGGATTTTCAAAATGGTTTTATTTGTAGCTTCTGCTTGGCCATTGCCTTGTGGGTAATATGGAGTGGAAAAGTGATGCTTGATTTTGAATTTTTTGCACAAGTCACGAACATCCTGATTCTTGAAGGGTGTCCCATTATCCGAGATGATGGATTGGGGAACACCATATCGGCAAATGAGGTAATTCAGGATAAACTTGGATATCTGCTTTCCGGTTATGTAGGTCATGGGAATTGCTTCGACCCACTTAGTGAAGTACTCAGTGGCGGTGATAATGAATTTATGGCCGTTGGATGAGGTGGGTGTGATTTTACCAATGAGATCGAGCCCCCACTATGAAAAGGGCCAAGGTGTAATAATGGGATGTAATTCTTGAGCTAGTGCATGAATGAGGTCTCCATGCTGCTGGCACTGTAGACACCTTCTGACAAAGTCATGTGCTTCCCTTTCCATTGTCGGCCAATAGTACCCGGTTCTTAGGAACTTCTTGGCCAAGGTCATACCACTCGAGTGTGAACCACAAGTTCCATAGTGTACCTCAGTCAAAGCAATCAGGGCTTCCTCGGGTTTGAGACAACGTAACAAGGTTCCATCGATGCTTCTACGAAAGAGGGTTTCTCCTAGGATGACAAACCGTAAGGACCTTTTGACAAAGGTTCGTTTGAGGTTCGGGGTGATATCGGCTGGGAGGATTCCTAATCTTAGATAGGTGTAGATGTCATGGTACCAAGGATCACCGGGACCAATGAGTTCGCACACGTATTCTGACTCTGGTACCTTGAATGTGGGTACGAGAAGCTGCTCTACAAGGAATTCATGTTTTGAGATGTTGCAAGGGATATCCAACAAGGATCCAATGGTTGCCATGGCGTCTGCTGCTCTGTTATTTACTCTCGGTATCTGCTCAAATGTGATGTCAATGAATGTTTCCTTAAGGCTTTCCACTAGTTTCTTGTATGGTGTGAGCTTATCATCCTTTGTTTGGTATTCACCGTTGACTTGGTTGATGATAAGCTGCGAATCTCCATAAACTTTTAGTGCCATGATCCGCCACTGTGCTGCAATCTTGAGTCCTATGGTCAGCGCTTCATACTCTGCAATGTTATTGGTGCATGGGAATGCCAACTTGTAGGACCTGGGAATGCAGTCTCCTTGTGGGGTGATGAAGAATATACCTGCTCCTGATCCATGTTGTGTGTGTGAGCCATCAAAGTATAACTTCCAGTGGTCTGCAGCATCAAGGTTGAAAAGGGATTCATCTGGGAATTCTGATATGAGCGGGTTATCTATGTAGAGGGGCGCCTCTGCTAGTTGATCCGCAATGACTTGTCCTTTTATGGCTTTTCGCTCTACATACTCGATATCATGTTCAGATAATATCATTACCCACTTAGCCATTCTACCTGTAAGTGCTGCTTTTGTCAATAGGTACTTTAGAGGGTCTATTTTGGCAATCAACTTGATTTGGTGCGCTAGCATGTAGTGTCTAAATTTCTGAGCCGCAAATACCAATGCTAGGCAAGCTTTCTCTATTGACGTGTAATTGAGCTCATGTCCCACCATTGTTCTGCTGATGTAGTAGATAGCCCGCTCGGTTCCCTTTTCATCATGTTGGGCTAAAAGGGCCCCCAGGGCGGCTGTTGTTGTGGAGATATATAGGATTAATGATCTCCCCACAATTGGTGGCATCAATACAGGTGGTGTAAGTAGATATTCTTTTATTTTGTTGAATGCTTGCTTGCATTTGTCATCCCATCTAAAAGCTACTCCCTTGTGAAGTAGGTGTGAATAGGCAATCTGTTTATCTGCCAATTGTGCTATGAATCTTCGGATGGACTGGAGTCTTCCTTGCAATCCTCTTAGTTGTTTCAACATTCTTGGTACTTTCATTTCAAGGATTGCTTTTACCTTTGCAGGGTCTACCTCTATCCCTCTCATTGAAACTATGTATCCTAGCAGCTTCCCTGATTGTACCCCAAAGACACACTTCTTCGGGTTGAGTCTAACCTTATATTGTTCGAGCCTATCAAAGATAGCACTTAGAGTTGCTATATGGTATTGTCTCTTCTTTGATTTATCAATTATGTCATCTACATAATCTTCGACTGTTTTGTGGATCATGTCGTGGAAGATTAATGTCATGGCTCTTTGATAGGTAGCTCCTGCATTCTTCAACCCAAATGGCATTACATTCCAGCAGTAGGTGCCCCAAGGACATGTGAATGCTGTCTTGTGTTGGTATTCTTTTGCGATCAATATCTGGTTGTACCCCGAGAAACCATCCATTAGGGACAACATCTCATGTCCAGCCGTCATATCCACTATCATGTCAATCTTGGGTAGTGGAAAGTCATCCTTGGGACATGCTTTGTTTAGGTCTCTGAAATCAGTGCAGATGCGTATGCCCCCTTTCGGTTTTGAGACTGGTACGAGGTTAGATACCCATTCAGGATAGTCAATCAGGCGTATGAAGCCAACATCCAGAAGTTTCTATAGCTCAATCTTTACAAGCAAGGCTATTTGTGGGTGCATCTTCCTTAGCTTCTGTCTGACTGGTTTTGCTCCGGGGTGAACGGCCAAATGATGCACTACTACTTCAGGATCCAGGCCTGGCATGTCTGCATAGGTCCACGCAAAATTTACCTTTCTCTCCTTTAGGAAAGCTGCCAGTAGTTTTTGTTCTTCTTCTAGGAGGGATTCTGCATAGAAGGTAATTTGTGGTTCTGATTCTGTTCCTAAGTTGACCGGGTTGCACTGTTCTGCCAATACTGTTGACTTCTCCTGGTGTAGAGCAGTAGGGGGGAGATTGAATCCTTCATCCTCTGGCGCCTCAGAGAGGTTTTCGCCATTGGATGCGTCTTTATTTTTACTATTTTATGGTTAGAGAGTGCCACAGTGTGGTTTTCACTCAATAACTCTGAGCTTATTCTCGATCTTTTTCTTTTGCGACTGAAAGACTCAATCGTCTCCCCATAGTATGCTTGTGTGTCTAGAGTGATATCAAATCCTGCCTTGTGATCTCCACATGGAACAGTATCCCTTAGTCCCATGAATTCGGAGAGAGCCTCATCGTTTTCAAATGAGTCTAGAATCGGCGGTCCCCGTTGGTCGTGATCGATGAGTTGGGGGTATACTAAGTGGATTTGGTGGGTTTGTTGGATTGGCTCAGCGGGTGAGACACTAATCATCAATAAGGTGGAATCTTCAAAGAGCCTATGTAAGCCACCTATGGTTTTATCATCGTCACTGCTACTACAAACGTCAGTTATGTCAAATGTGAAGTTATCGAGAGGTAGGCCTGTGGACACGGGTAATCTAAGGTTAGTTGCTGAGACTCGAGGAGAGGACCTGACTGCCCTATTAGGAACACTTTTGCCACGCACAGTTATACTCGGAGGGGTACAACCGAGGCCAAGGTTCTGCGTTCTTCTTTCTACAATGATGGGCTCCAACCGTCCATCACTATTTCTTCCTAGGCTTTCATTCCTGTTATAGCCCATGCCAAACATCATTTGTAACCCTCTGTTTGTTTCCTCCATGGGTAGGGTGGGAGTGGGTCTTTCATCTTGGTACAGAGTGTTTGTGATGTCCTCCTCGTCCACATTTTCCTAACTGAGATCCCCCCAACTGTGGAATCCAGAGGGTTCTGTTCTAGTGCGAACAAGTGTTTGAGTCAATTGTGGTTGCCCATGTGATCTAGGAGATTGTGGTAACTCTCCTACAATGAAAGCATTTCTCTTCATTCTATAATCACCGCATCCATTGTCCTGTATCATGTTCTTGATCTCGGATATGTCGGGGATGGCGGGTGTCTCTGTCGCAGAAGTGGAGGCAAGATTAGCTGGGTCTATGTATGAAGTGGATGGTCCTTCATCATTTTTAGGTACTTGAGGGATCTTGTAAAACTTGGCTTCCAAGTTTTTGCAATAGGCGAAGGGTTCGGGATCCCCATATATGGTAACCTCCTCGTTTTGATATGAGAACTTAATGCACTGATGATAGGTTGAGGCCACTGCCTTCATTCCATGTATCCATGGGCATCCCAAAAGGATGTTGTATGGAAAATCAAGGTCAAGAACTTGACAAGTTGTTTCCATGGTTGTTGGCCCCACTTGGATGGGGATCTTGATAGTGCCATGAGACACTCTTTCTTGGTCATCATATGCTCTTATGGTGATACTTTTGTTTTTATTGATGGAATCCTCGACGAATCCCAATTTCTTTATAAGTTTCAGAGAACAAATATTAAGACCTGCACCACCATCTACCAGGACTCGCTTGACTTTCTTTTTATGAACTAGGATTTGGAGGTGAAGTGCCCCGTTATGAGATGGCTGCGGGGGGAAATCTTGGTCCAAAAATGTGATGAGATTCGGGGTAACGATGTTACCTACCATAGCCTGAAATTGCTCTGTGTCAAGGGTAGCAGCGATGGTAGAGGCAGCTAGTGCTTCATCCAGGATCTGTCGATGAGCGGTGGAGATTTTTAGTAATTCCATGATGGATATTTGTGCGGGTGTTCTCTTCAGTTGGTCAATTACATTGTAATCATAGGGGACGGCCTTTGTGTTGGTAATGGGGGTCTTAGCAGGTGCCCCGGCAATGGTAACTTTTCCGCCTCGTGTGGTGACTCCACAGTCATTGTTGGTTCCCTTGATATTTATGACAGTGACCAACTCGTCGACACATCCGACTATCTCCTCGTATACTAGATTGGCACTAGCATACTTTTGTTTACCCTTATTATTCCCTTGGTTATTTCCCTGATTATGATTCGGCATTGGATTCGTGTAGATTTTTAGGTCTTGGTTTCCGGCCGGCTGCTCGATGTTGATGACCTTATCCTCGATGAGGTCTTGGATGATATTCTTGAGTCTCATGCAGTTGGCGGTGGTGTGTCCTTTAACTTTGTGGAAGTCACACAGGAGATTCTCGTTGTACCACGGCAGTTTGGTCATGGGCTCTGTGTATTGTTCGGAGTTAAAAATTTTGATTAGGTTTTCTTTGACTAATTTCTTCATGACAGACTCAATCGATTCGCCAAGGGCTGTGAACTTCCTCTTGGGGGGAAACTTGTTGTGGGGAGGTGGTCCTCCTTGATTACCCACATTGTTGACTTGGCTGGTGGAAGGTGGTTGTGACTGTGCTACTACCGCATTAGCCTGCACATTGTTGTGGTTATGAGTTTGCGGATGATGATGATTTTGGGTATTTTGCTTAGGAGCACTGATGACTACCTTAGCATCAACCATGCCTTCGTTCATGATATTTTTGTTCCTCGACCATGTTCGAGGTTTATCATTGTAGTTGTTGGATGGGTGGTTATCCTGCAGTGGAGTGAATGTAGGTGTGCCTCCTCGCGCAGTAAGGGCTCTTTCGATGTTGAGCGCCTTTGGAATTAGTTGATCGTAAGATGTTATGCACTGCATTTTTAGGTAGAACGCCAGGTTTTCATCTAAGTTGGCTTTGATGGTGCAAACTTGTTGTTCCTCTGGCATGGCCCACTTGCTCTGATTGGCCTTGGATCGCCATCTTTGCAAGAAGGATGCAAATAACTCTCCTCTTCTTTGTTTGAGTGCAGATAGTTCTTCTAAACTGACATCCGCACCCATATTAAAAGCGTAATTTTTAAGGAAAGCCTCCACAATTTCCTCGAATGTTTTAATGCCCGTGGGTAGGCGAGAAAACAATTCCATAGCTGGACCAGTCAGGCTTCGGGGCAAGAGCCGCATTAGATACGTGTCATCATATGTGACTTCCATGCAGTGCACCTGAAATTCCCTGACGTGGTTTTCAGGGTTGCCCGTTCCATTGTGCTTATCAAATTTGGGGATCTCGAATCCCTTTGGAAACGGTACCATGGTGAGACTTCTATCGAACGGATAAGGGCACAAGTTTCCTGGTGTCCTTGTGGTTTTTCCTGCTTGCAAGTCCAACACCTGCTGCGAAAGCAATTTGATCTGTGTTGCGACATCCTTGCTTGGGTCGGGGGGCGGGATGAATGAGTGGTGAGGTGTTGGAGGTGTTTGATGCGTGGGGAGCATACTGGTCTGCGTTTGCTGTGAGCTTGGTTGTGCATTTAGGGCTTGTTGGTAAGCTTGCATTTGTGCCAACAACGCTTGTTGTTGATCTTGCTGTTGCTGTTCCAATAGCGCTTGCTGTTGGTCCATCTGCTGTTGTTCCCATGAAGCCTACTGTTGGTCAAGTTGTTGCTGAGCTAGTAACGCTTGTTGTTGGTTTAGCTGCTATTTTCCCAACAATGCTTGTTGTTGGTCGAGCTACTGTTGTGCCAATAAAGCTTGTTGTTTAGCTTGGTGTTGTGCCTGAAAGTCTTGCAGGGATTGGTGGTAGGCTTGCAGGTGGATTGCTTGCAATTGCGCTTGGTATTGAGCTTGTGTCTTTTGTTGGGCTTGAGCTTGAGCTTGGGCTTGAGCTTGCACTTGCGCTTGTGCTTGTGCTTGTGCGGCTTGTGCTTGAGCTTGAGCTTGTGCTTGTGCTTGTGCTCGTGCTTGTGCAGCTTGTGCTTGAGCTTGAGCTTGTGCTTGCGATTGTGCTCGTGCTTGTGCGGCTTGTGCTTGATCTTGAGCTTGTGCTTGCGCTTGTGCAGCTTGTGCTTGAGCTTGTTTTTGGAGTGCCTTTTGGTGGGCAGCTTGTTGTGCGTTTTGCAACATGATGGAGAATGAATTGGTCGTGTTGTGTTTTGGCAGTGGGATTGGTGGTGGAGCAGGAATCATGCCAACTGTCATGGCGGGTGGAGGGATTGTGGTTGTGACTATGATTTCGGTTGTGGGCGGGGTGGTTGAGACAATTGGTCCTTGATGAGGCATTCTTTGGGAGACTTGAGGACCAATAGATGCATTAACCGTGGTGACAGGAATGGTTGCGATTTGTTGTGAGGATATGGGCAAAAGAAGCGGGTTCAAAGTGGTGGTCAGATTGCTTGGATTAGGAAAATTTTCGATGGTTAAAGGTGGAAGACCTATTCCAAGAGGCAATGCAGCTGTGAAAGGAAGCGGGGGAAGAGATGACGCACCACTTTGGAAAGAGAAAGGATTGATAGCTTCTATCGTTCTAAGCAAACCAACTTCCTCATGCGGTGGGGGAGTTGGTATGTTCAATTGATAAGCTGGTGTGGCGTGAAATGAGGATGAACCAGTGGGATTATGAAATGTGAGTGGGATGTAAGGGTGAAATGAGTTTTCCGGAATAAATGTAGGGGTGATGATTGCTTCTTCATTAGCCACAAGGCGGTGTTCTTGCAATTCTTGGAACATGGCACTCCCCTTGTTCACAATCGGGGAGGTTGGTGTGATGATTGAGGTGATGCAAGGTACTTCTTGATTGATGTTTGACAACGGGGATGCAACTGCACTAGTGCTTGTGTTAAGGTTGGGAGGGGGCATGTCCCCTCCTCTTTCTATTGAATTTATGCATTTGAACATAGCACTAACAATTTTATGGTTCTTAGGATTTTGAATCATTTCCATGATTTCCTCTGGTGTCATCCCTATGTCTTCATTTATGTCGTCCTCTTGATGACTCTCCTCTTGAAGATTTTGTGATGATACAGGAGAGTTGCTTGGGGGATTGCTTGATCCTGCTAGGTTCACTTCGATATTTAGATGACTCATGTCCATAGAAGTTGGTATGTCTCTGATATTCTCCATGTCCTTCTTGTGTTGAGATCTTGTTTGGACCATAAAAATAGGGTTTTGTTCGATCCTAATCCTTTAATTTCAAAAAGAGAAGAACTAGGGTAGCTAAAATATCAAAGATGGTGATGATGGTGATGGGTTAAAATGGATGAGATGAGTGAATGAAACCTTTGGAAAACTTTTTGAATGTATGTGCTAAACTTTGAAAGGGCTTTTGATTTCATTTGAATGTGATAATTTGACTAGATGTGTTAAGTCAAACAAGATTGGTTGTGAAGTTGTTTTCCCTAGGAAGTTGTGTTATCCTAAGGGAACTTGCACAAAAATGGATGAATTGACAAAGTGTGTTATGCCAATATTTTGGAGAACTAATAGACTTTAAGAAGTTGTGTTATCTCAAAGAAAATTTGTTCAATGATTTGAGACTATGTTGGCTAAGTGTGTTAAGCCAAGATATGATGATGTTGATTTAGCCCTCTAAGTTTAGTGTGATGTTTGATTCTAGAGTTCTCAAAAAGGTTTGATGATGAAATGAGACTTTGATTTGATGGATGAATGAAGGGGAATGACAACTTTGATCTTGTTAACCTAGTTTCTGTGACTCTCTGATTAAAACCTAAAATGCTTATTGAAAGAGACATTTTCCAATTTTATATAAATTATAATCTCATCTTCCAAAAAATCTCACCTCTTAATCTCACCTTTCGAAGGATGTTCCCTAATTCTTTCTGTACCCTTTGGGAATCCTCCTAGCGTTGTTCCCGGTTGGGTCGTTCCCCTGGGTTTATTTTATCTTTATTCCCACAAGGCAGGCCCTCTAAGTTTTTAAACCAAAAGTGAGCTAACATATTCCGTCGTTCACACAACCTTCATTGAAAAACAAAGGGGAGAACCTTTATTATATAATTTTGCTCTACTAACATGATTCCCAAGATCTATCCATCGTATGAACATTCTCGGCTGCGAGAGAACAAACCATGATTCGCATGCTTCTTTCCTAATCCACACTCGTATGGTTGGAATCGCTTGGCTACCTATACATGTTTGGGTTACACCTTGGAATTACTTTTTCGCAAAAAAGGCAGGCCCTCGTTAAACAAAAAGTTCAGCGATCATATAGCAATCAATCATCACAACCATCGTTGAAAACAAAATGGGAAGAACCAAACAATATATTGAGATTTGACAGCTCGCACCAATTGATTAGTAGAATCATTTATTTAAAAGAAAGTGATTAACATTTCCAGTTTTCCCATCAAACTTTCATTTATCTAAACTAAACTAAACTTGATATTCATGAAATTTTGACTCGAATGTTCATTTTTGATGGTAACAGACAGCAAACAGATGATACGGGTCTATGTATATCTCTTTGAATGAATGGATATTAACTATAGAACATCGAGGTGTGAAATACAAGGAGAGTGATTAACTGCACCCCACAATCCACACCCGTTTATGTCTCTTCTGAAGCTATGAATGTAAAGATTTTTTTTCTGTTTTTAGATACAGGCTAGTCCAGAAATCAAGAACTGATATTTTCCTACATTGAATAAAGTTCATCAATAAGAATAAAAATATAGTGACAGCACTGACACTTTCGAGTTATTCAGATTATTTCTAAATAAATCAACATAGTGGATAAATCTTTTTTTGAATAGAAATCAATTGAAAAAAGAGTTAAGTACCAATAGAACACGCCAACAGTTCAAATAGTGCAGTGTTTACCAGGATAAACTTTTTTTCCTTTACACCATTATACCCTCATGTAAATGATGGTATAAGCAATGAGCATAATTCCTTTAAAAAAAATGGTATCCCTTGGGAAGGTGATAAAAAAGATATGCTTTTTTATTTTTTTTTTTTCAAAGCTTGTTTGTAAGAGATATGATTCTAAAAAAAATCTCCCTCTAATGTGAAAAGTCAGCATCTCTAGTAACATATGAGTTCAGTCAATTACAATTAACAAATTTATGGAATATAAAATGCTAAACTAAAAAAATAAAATAAAGACTTTGTATGCATGGAGGATGGTGAAGGAAATACAACTATCAAACATTAAAAAATCTAACCATGATGGATTTTAATTTGTGAGAGAGCCCTTTAAAATCCCTTAGAAATTTGAGAGACAATGAGTTATGAGCTCAAGCCTCAGTTTGCTTACCTTCAAATGTTCTCTAAATGAGAGAAGATGTTTGCTTTTAGAAGAAGTGAGAAGAGCAAGTTTAATGTGGGATAAATTTTCAATAGAATGAGACCTTTGGCATGGGATTGGTCAAGCTTGTGTATTTTCAATGTTGCATTTTGAAAAATGTAATAAATGCATGTTGAGGGTTTTGGGGGGATAATCTTTGTTCAAAAAAGTCAAAGATGAGAGTTATTGAGGGAAAATAACTCTTTTTAATTTTCAATAAATTGATTTATTGATGCAAGTGGGTGGGTTAGTTAGGAGTTTAGATTTGACTCTAGTTGAGTCAAAAGCTAGAGAATGCTAATCATGATTAGAAGTTAATTAATTTAGATTAATTAACTTAGGGGATTTTAGGGATTTGATATTTGATTTTAAATCAGTTTGATTTATTAAATCAAATAAGAAGAACCTTAGGAACTTAATTAAATAATTTGATTTATTTAATTAAGCTTGATGAACCTTAGGATTAAATCAATAAATTGCTTTAATTGATTAGTAGACGAAACGAATGCATGATGTTAGTTACAGTGGAATGCATAATGTTATTTTTGGATGTCTACAGTTTGGTTTTTCCTTTCAGCTACACCGTTCTGTTGAGGTGTGTATCTTGTTGTGAATTGTTTGTGTATTCCATGTTCTTTGCAGAAATTTAAAAACTCTCTTGAAATGTATTCACCTCCTCTATCTGTTCTCAGAACTTTGATGAAACAACCACTCTGTTTTTCAGCTAAAGATTTAAATTGACAAAAGTAACTAAACACATAACTTTTTTGTTTCAAAAAATACACCCATGTCTTCCTTGAATAATCATCTATAAAATTCCGAAAATAGAAACTACCACTTATTGAAGGTGTTTGCATTGGACCACATAAATTTGAATGAACTATCTTTAATGGGGCTTTTGCTCTAGTGGATTTCCCTACTGGGAAGGACTCTCTATGTTGCTTTCCAAGTATTCACCCCTCACAAACACTCTCTGGTTTTTGGATTAATGGAATTCCCTTTACCATGTTCTTTCTATAAAGCAAGTTCAGTCCTCCAAAGTTTAAGTGACCGAATCTTAAATGCCAAAGCCAGTTCTCATCCTTTACTTCTGCCTGAAAGACAGTTTGAATAATAGTTGATTCTTCTTTTTCTTGTGCAAAGTTTGCACTCAAAGCTGGCTGAATTCTCAAGGGAAACATTCTATTGTTTGTCATGTGAATTTTTGCAATCAACTGGCCACTTGGGTATTTGTCTAAAATAGTGCATAACCCATTCTTGAAAGACACTCTAACCCTTTTGAATTAACTATCCTACACTCATCGAATTGTGTTTAAGGCCAGGCACAAAATAAACATCAGAAATATATTTTTGCTCCCCCTGCTTGGTTAGAATATTAAAATTCCCTTTTCCTTTAACTGACACTTTCTTGTCATTTCCTAAGGTGACATTTGACTTGATATTCTCATCTAGACTTGTGAATAACTCTAAATTCCCTATCATATGATTACTATAGTCTGAATCTAAAACCAAAATTCTTTCTCACTAGCTTGAGCTACATTACAGGCTAGGAACATAGTGCTTTTATCAGGTTTGTTGTCTTGACTCTCTCTAGAAAAGTTTGCATTTTGTCTACCCATTTCATACTATTTCTTTCTACACTGATTCATGTAATGACCAAACTTTTTACAATAATAGCATTGGACCTAAGATTTATCATACCTTTGTCCTTGAGGAAAGTTTTGAGATGGGTTTTGGCTGCTGCCTCTTCCACTTGAACTTGGCTGATTATTTTTTCCACCTCTGTTGAAACCTCTTCCTCTTGTTCTGAAATTTGATCTACCTCTGCTTCTTCCTTGGTTAAATGAAGCTTGTGACTTGAATGCGTGCTCCAATGACATATTTGTTGTTTTGCTGAGTCTGTGCTCATGTGAAATTAGTGAGACATATAGCTCATCAACTGAATACTGTGTGAGATCCTTTGTCTCTTCTATTGTGACTGAAATTGTCTCAAATCTTGTGGGTAAGCTCCTCAGAATCTTTTCTATAACTTTGACATCTTCTAGTGTCTGTCCATGTGTTCTCATCTAGTTTACTAGTCCCATTATCTGAGTAAAATATGAATCTACAAACTCATTTTCTTTCATAAATAGAGTCTCAAACTCTCTTCTCAGTATCTGCAACTTTGCAGTTTTGACTTTGTCCATACCTTGATATGTTATTTGTAATATGTCCCATGCTTGATTAGACTTAGTAGTGGCTGATATTCTAGGAAAGGTACTCTCATGCACACCTTGTAGAATAAAGAAGTGAGCCTTTGAATCCTTCTTCTTGTTATCCTTCAACAAGTCTTTCTCTGCTTGTGTCAAGGCATTGTATGTTGCTGCATCTATTGGTTCTAGAAACCCATTCTCTACATACTCCCATAAATCTTGTGAACAGAATAAAGCTCTCATTGTTATAGACCAATAGTCATAATTATTTCCATTCAATTGTTGAATTTGAGAATTACTCAAGCTTGTGCTTGCTGCCATGGTTTACAGACTCTCTCTAACTAACCTTACAGCTCTGATACCACGTGAAGGAAATAGCAGAGATAGAAGAAATTCAAATTTAAACACATAAAAAAAATATTAACTCAAAATAGTCATTAAAACAGCTTGCTACTTGAGAGCAAATAATCTATTAATTTTCTTCTATTCAATTACAAAAAATATTCCCATATTTAAAGATTTTTTGACCCAACAAAAATAAATACAACTTTAATGTCATAAACATGCCAGCAAAATAATCGTCCTAACCAAGGTCTAATCGATTTAATATACATCCTTATGCATTACAAAAATCCAATCAAAAATCCTTTTATGCTGATGTGGATCACACTATCAAGCGCATCAAAGAAGACAAAAAAGTCAATTGACGTTGACTACTGCGCTACTGCCACAGTTTACGAGGTGACTGTGATGGTCATGGTAACTGCTAGAGCTAACAGGAATGGGCTTACTATGCTACCACCAAAGTTAAATATTAGACCACAGTGGTCGTGATAACTGTCAGAGTTGGGAGGAAGGATGTTTATCGTGCTACCGCCACAGTCTAGAAATAGACCGCGGTGGCCGCGGTAACCGTCCACTAACAGTCTACCAACAGAAGATGTCGGGCACTGCACTAGCGCTGGAAACAAAAGAGAAGACCGCAATGGTTGTGGTAACTGCCAGGATGGACGAAGACGGAGCCATTGATGGTTTAACTGCATTACCGTGGTGAGCGAGATGAGAGCCTACGATAGAGCGATGGTCACAGTGATATCGCAAGTTTTTGACTGAGACGACGCAGTATGGCAGTGAACGTTGACTTTGAGTGCCGGTGCTAACTGCGACATGGACTCGCAAGTTGGACGAATTTCCAACAAGTCACCCAAAGAAACATGAACCTTTACTTTAGGGACATGATTAGGTATAGTTGTGGATGGATAAGTGCTAATGATGTCCCAAATTTAGCTTGACGATAGTATCACGCCAAGAAGTATGTGTTGGAAATAATTCCAACATCTATTTTTACCGTATCACGGCAACTTACCCTTGGATTACTCGTGGTGGTGCGGTGCTCTCTTCACACCGCTCCCTCCATCCTCTTGCCTGTCGTTGTGCGGTTAACCACCCCCTGCTACCTAAGTTTTTGCTTACTACGACCCGTGGCCTTCCTTGTTGCTTCTCGCGGTTGTGCGGTGCTCACAACTTCACTGCGGTACCGCTGGTGTCCTCGACATTCTCCACGGTAGGGCGGTATAGTGCGATTCCGTGGCCTGCCCTTTGTGGATATGTTTGGTGCCCCTTGCGGTTGGGCGATTATCTGGCCGCTACCCCATTGTACCGCGACTAGTCTCTTCCTCATGCGTGGGAGCGCAGTTTTGGCAATTTTTAGCGGCTTTTGTGGAGTGCATGCTAGCAAATAATCAATTCGGAAGGACATTATTTTAATGCAATTTATCTCTGTTTAATGTTATCAGGTCTTGATATGATACGTTTGGAATTTTTTTTAACTCATTGCAGGCTTTCACACATTTTTATTTACTCTTATCTGTCATTCATAAATGCTTAGCTCTATATATATTGTATGAAGTCAATTTTGTTGTGCACTCTCCTAGTCCAGCTCTACAGAGCTGTTAGTTTGTGGTCATCTGAAACCACCCTTGTGAGTTTGTGGTAAATTGAAACCACCTACTTGAGAGATCAGATCTGTAAGGAGATTTAGTGAAGTGTTTGTATGAGCAAAAGCTCACTAAGTCCCTCTTACTGTTCATGTCAAGAGGTTGTAATGGTGTTTGTTTGTGTGAGAGAGCTCAAGCTCAATATGTTAGGAGAATGCAATGATAGTTGATTGAATGAGCAGCAACTCAGAAGATTTATGTTAAACTATATTGATTGAATCAAATTAAAATATCATGGTTTTTATTTTTGTGTACGTTTTTATGTTTACTCCTACCACTGCTTTCCATCGGTGGTATGAGAGCCATTTTTGTCATGTCCACTGGAGTAGAGAATTTTGAGCATCAGTAGAGCAAGATTTTTCATCAGCCGTAGCTAATCAAAGAGAAAGAGCCTATCATATGAAGGTGAGATCGCTTAGAAATAATGTTGCAGAAGGTGCATTAAGCTGAAGACATAGAGGATGTTTGTACACCGCCTGAATAGGATATTTTTCCGTTGTTGAAGTAGCCGCCGAAGGAGGTCAAGCTTAGCCTTAGAAAAGGCCACAATGTTCTTGAAGACGACATTCTGAGAAGAAGCTGTAGCGAATGTGTTCGTGAAGGGTTCTGAAGAACCTCATGTTCATAGAGAAATAGTACCTGTTAAAATTTGGAGATTTTTTTTTCAAAATATTTGAAGGCTTTTTCAGAAAAAGTGTTATTAATTTTGGCCGCTGCCAGGGGGATAAAGTTGTTCCAGTCTACAGACAAGGCAAAAAAAAGAGAGCCAATGGTTAGAGCTTGGAGACCCGATGGTTAGTTGTTTGAATGAGCAGCAGCTCAGAAGATTTACATTAAACTGTTATGATTGAATCAAATTAAAACATCATGGTTTTTATTTCTGTATATGTTTTTATGTTTACTCCTACCATTGCTTTCAATCAGTATGTAAGTTTGATGCTCAATTGTTTGATTGATTCTGATATCATGTTTAGTTTTACCTGAAGTTAATGTTAATAGATCAATAAAACCTACAATAAGGTCTAGTTCTGGATGGATAAGAGCTAATGATGTCCCAAATTTAACTTTACTGCATCAGCATTAGATTATGTTAGGCTGGCTTTAACAAGAAATGTCCTAGTCACCAAAAGAATAATAAGCCTTTTCTTCAGGGACATTATCAGGTCTAGTTGTGGATGGATTAACTCTGTGTTAGTATTATCTTGTGCATTGTGGATTATTTTAAAGCTGATCAATTCGCTTCACAAACCTAGATTATTGAAGTCGTCCTCTGTCGATTATATATTGTAAGTTTTATTGATCTATTGACAATAACTTCAGCGTAAAACTAAACATGATATCAGTATCAGTCAAACGGTTGAGCCTAAAAATTACATACTTCTTGATTAAAAAATTGTGGCTGCTTAAACTTCTGTTGATTGTCACTTTTCTAACCTAAACCCTAACACCTCTGGAATCAACCTATTTCTGTAAAAGACGGCGTATGAAACAATGGTATCCCAAATTTTGCATGACTATAAAACACCCAGTAGGACGGCTTTTACAAGAAATGCCTTACCCAAAAAATCTTGAGTCGTTTATTTAGGGACTGTGGATGGGCAGGAAATAATAATGTCCCAAATTTAGCTTTACTGTATCAGCATTAGATTGTACTGGGCTGGCTTATAAGTTTTTCCCTTAGGGTCACTATCAGGTCTTGTTGTGGATGATTTAAATCTGTGGTAGTCTCGATGTCTTCTGCATTGTGGATGATTTAACAGTTAGGCAACCTACCTCATAAGCTGATCAACGTAGCTGGCAAGCCTAAATTATTGAGCTCGTCCTCTGCAAATTATATATTGTAGGTTTTATTGATCGATTGACAATCACTTAATTGTAAAATTAAATATGTTATCAGTATCAGTCAAACAGCTGAGCATAAAAATTACATGCTTCCTGATGAAAAAGTATTGAAAAAATTTGTGGCTGCTTAACCCTCCACTCACAGGACAAATGAATCCAACCAACATTTTATAAACCAAACTATTCAAGTTTGAGTCACACCCTCAAGCATTAGATGTACTATGTCTCGCAGGTCATACTAATGGTGTGTTTGTTTCTGTCTTGGCAGCTCAATTTCTACTGCCTCGAACGAAGGAAAAGAGGAATTTCTCTTTTGGAAAAGGCTGCCAATGCATCTCACTCCAACACCACATTTGCATTGGCTATAATAAAGTTCAACGGCAGTGGGGGTGTTGAAGAGAGTAAAGATCTTCAAGCAGGAATTAAGCTATGTAAGAAAGCTACCGTTCTTGGGCATAAGGATGCATATGCTGAATTAATAGTGTGTACCCCGTTGGGGTATGGCGTTCGGAGAGATGAGCGAGTATGGCCTTTGATAAAGCGATTACGAATATTCGATAGCTATCTCAATTGTGATTCTACGAATAGAGTTGTCTTAGAAATTGGGGTACACTTGCACTGGCTGAATGCCCGTGTAAGCTAAACAGCTTTTTCATGACCATAATACAAATGCCTTCATTTTCAGATCTATTTGTCTATATGTATTTTAACCTCTTAAGTGTGTTTAAGATTTTATTAGATTTTTCAGCCTCCTACAAATCCTAGATTGTCACCCTTCTAACCTAAACCCTAAGAGCTATAGAGTAGGTTAATTTCTTTAAAGCACCGACTCGGAAATCACAATATCCCTCTTACACAAAAAATCAGTATCCGTAAAACAGCTGAGTATAACCAATAAATTAAATATTGCCTACTTAAACCTGAAACCTGCATCACCATATTCCTTGGATTTAGATCTGAGTAAGGGATTAGGTCACCTTTGATGAGAAGTATACTCACCATAAGAATCAAGGGATTAGGTCAGCACTGCCTTAGGGGATATTATCAGTTATAGTTTTGGTGTTGATGTCTTCTGCATTGTGTATGATTTCACAGTTGACAAAAATACTACATAATCTCAAATTATAGAGCAATAATTAGCCGATAGGCTATTATACGTTGGGAACCCCACCAGCATTTCCAGCAGTCTGACGCTGGCGGGAACCCTACGAACTTTAAACCCTATCGACTAATAACGCTGTCTTCATCGGAATATGGACATCACCTCTCTTCAAAGCTCAGCCTACCTTACGTCATTCTTCCACATATTAACATTTGATAAAATACTGTCTAGAGTATCATTCGCTTTCTTTGCTTTTCATGTTACAACTTTTATTGCAAATAGTCAAATTGAACAGTATGAAGCCGATTTCTGTAGTATATAAATTAAAAAATGAGTATGAAACATTGTATGTATGCATATTTATAAGCATCTTATTTAAACATTATATTTTCAGAGACGGTCAATAAGATTTTATATAATAAATAAAATAAAGTAAGATAACTTATATAATAATTTATATAATGATAATTTATGTAATAATAATTTATATTATTAATAAAATAAAATAAAATAATGTATACAATAAATAAAATGAAAAAGAATTTTTAAATAATAAATAAAATAATATAATAAATTTTTAATAAAAATAAAATTTGTTGTGTTATAAAATCCAAACAATATAAAAATAGAAATTTATATAATAAATAAAATAAAAATGATTCTTTAAATAAAATAAATAAAATAATATAATAAGTTTTTAATAAAAATAAAATTTGTTCTGTGTTATAAAATCCAAATAATAAACAAATAGAAAAATGAAAAACTAAAGTTGTATAGGAAGTTTTGTTTTTGGAATGAATTGGAGAGGAGGGTAAAGAAGTAGAGGGAAGGATAGAGAAAGAGAGAGAGAGAGAGGAGGGAAATGAAGTAGAGAGATAAGGATAGAGAAAGAGAGAGAGGGTGGAGGAAAAAGAAGTAGAGAGGGAAGGATAGAGAAAGAGAGAGAGGAGGGTAAAGGGACAGAGGGAGGCAGAGAGGGATAAGTGAGATATAGATAGCGAGGGGGAGAGAGTTGGATAGAAAGAAGTAGAGAAGGAAAGAGAGAGCCAAAGAGAGTGAGAGAGAGAGGGAGGGAGGGAGAGGTAGAGAGGGATAGAGGAGATATAGAGAATTAGAGGGGGAAGGAGAGAGGTAGAGAGGAACAAATGAGAGAGGGAGAGAAGTAGAGAGGAAAGGAGAGAGAGAGAGAGAGAAATAGGTGGGATGGAGGGAGGGATATGTGATAGAGAGAGAAATAGAGAGGGAAGGAGAGAGCAAGACAGAGAGAGAAGAGGGGAGGGAGGGTGTGATAGAGAGGGATATGTGAGATAGAGAAGGAGAGAGGAGGGTAAAGAAGTAGAGAGGGGAGGGTAGAGAAAGAGAGAGAGAGGAGAATAAAGGGATGGAGGGAGGTAGAGAGGGATAAGTGAGAAGGAGATAGGGAGGGAGAGAGAGGTGGGATAGAAAGAAGTAGAGAAAGAAAGAGAGGTAGAGAGAGTGAGAGAGAGAGGGAGGGACGGACAGAGGGAGTGAGGGAGAGAGAGGTGGAGAGGGATAGGGGAGTTATAGAGAATTAGAGGGGGAAGGAGAGAGAGGTAGAGAGGAATAAGTGAGAGAGGGAGAGAAGTAGAGACCGAAGGAGAGAGTGAGAGAGAAATAGGTGGGATAGAGGAAGGGATAGGTAGAGAGGGATATGTGATATAGAGAGAAATAGAGAGGGAAGGAGAGAGCAAGAGGGAGAGAGAAGGTGGGAGGAAGGGGGGAGAGGTAGAGAGGGATAGGTGAGATAGATCATTACTTTCTTCACGCTGTCCACTGCTTTTCATGACTGTAAATAATGTGGGCTCAGCCTATCGGCTTATGTATTGCACCTTATTGAGGTGCAAGTGCTAGTAATAACACTACAGTATAGTCAAGACACCCCTGTTGATTGTCACCTTTCTAATCTTAACCTAAACTATTGAGATATTTCTTTGCCAATTAAAAAACTAATATTAAAAGCATATTACAAGAACTAATTTATATTCAAGATACCTCTTTTGATTGTCAGCTTTCTAACCTAGCTCTAATACCTGTGGAGTCAACATATTTATGTAAAACACCTCAGTGGAAATAATGATGTCACAAATTTGGATTTACTGTATCAGGCCAGCCCTTAGAAGAAATGTCTTACTCACCCAAAGAACCATGAGCCCTTAGTTTAGAGACATGATTAGGTCTAGTTGTGGATGGATAAGAGCTAATGATGTCCCAAATTTAGCTTTACTGCATCAGCATTAGATTATGTTAGGCTGGCTTTAACAGGAAATGTCTTAGACACCGAAAGAATCATGAGCCTTTCCTTAGGAACATTATCAGGTCTCGTTGTGGATGGATTAAATCCGCGTTTGTGTTGTCTTGTTTATAGTAGATGATTTTAAAGCTGATCAACTCGCTTGACAAACCTAAATTATTGAAGTCGTCCTCTGTCGAATATATATTGTAGGTTGTATTGATCTATTGATAATAACTTCAGCGTAAAACTAAACATGATATCAGTATCAGTCAAACAGTTCAGCATAAAAATTACATACTTCTTGATAGAAAAATTGTGGCTCCTTAAACTTTTGTTGATTGTCACTTTTCTAACCTAAACCCTAACACCTCTGGAATCAACCTATTTCAGTAAAACATCCCGTTGTGAAAGAACGATATCCCAAATTTTCTTTGACTGTAAAAGACCCAGTAGGACGGCTTTTCCAAGAAATGCCTTACCCAAAAAATCATGAGTCGTTTCTTTAGGGACTTTGGATGGATAGGAAATAATAATGTCCCAAATTTAGCTTTACTGTATCAGCATTAGATTGTACTAGGCTGGCTTATAAGCTTTTCCCTTAGAGTCATTATCAGGTCTAGTTGCGGATGATTTAAATCTGTGGTAGTCTCGATGTCTTCTGCATCGTGGATGATTTAACAGCTAACCCATTTACCTCATAAGCCGATCAACGTATCTGGCAAGCCTAAATTATTGAGCTCGTCCTCTACCAATTATATATTGTAGGTTTTATTGATCGATTGATAATCACTTAATCACTTGACACTTGATTAATCACTTATCATAAAATTAAACATTTTATCAGTATCAGTCAAACAGCTGAGCAGAAAAATTACATGCTTGCTGATAAAAAATATTGAAGAAACCTGTGGCTGCTTAACCCTACACTTACAGGACAAATAAATCCTACCAATTTTTATAAACAAAACTATTCAAGTTTGAGTCAAACCCTCAAGCATCAGATGTATTATGCCTTGCTAGTCATACTAATGGTGTGTTTGTTTCTGTCTTGGCAGCTCAATTTCTACTGCCTCAAACCAAGGGAAAAAGGAATTTCTCTTTTGGAAAAGGCGGCCAATGCATCTCACTCCAAAGCCACAATCGCATTGGCTATAATAAAGTTCAACGGCAGTGGGGGAGGAGAGGAGAGCAAAGATCTTCAAGCAAGAATTAGGCTCTGTAAGAAAGCTACAATTCTTGCGCATCAGGGCGTATATGCTGAATTAATAATGTGTATCTTTTTGGAAGAAATGCGAAGTGGTTATGCAACATACAATCTGGTTATTTGATCAGATTTATTAATTAATAAAAAAAAATACTGCATCTTTATTTTTAATTAATTAAAAAATTTTGATCAAATGATCAGATTGTATATTAATAATTTTTTCAAAAGAAATTAACAGGTAGATTGGCAAAATGGATTATGCTCTTAAGTGAATTCGACATTCAATATGTCAAGAGAAAGGCAATCAAGGGAAAAGCAATCACTGAACAGCTAGCTAAAACTCCTCTACCAGATGATCACCCAATGACAATGGAATAATTTCATTTATATTGTGTAATTTAAAAATACATAACGTACATTGATTGAATGATTTGTAGCGAAAGGTTTGCATGTAAGGTACGAATATTCGATAATTATCTCAATTGTGATTCTACGAATGAAATTGTAAAAGCGTTATCCGAGGGGTTCAGTAAGCACCCACCAGACAATGAATTAAAGTTGTGCTCAAACATCGGTTCTAGACTGCCCGGCTTAATCATCACACACTAAGCACTGACCAGTTTAGGTAGCTGATGTGGGCTCTCCGAACTTTCTGTTTCCGTAATGCTTTCAGTTGCGTTACTTTTGACTCTTCACACTACTGTTATTAAGATTGAATTCACTTTTGAATGTCTCCCGCCCAATCCATTAAAAGCAGTCACAAAAAAAACTGTGCGGTGGCAAAAGGAGCAAAGAAGTATAACTCTGACGGGATACGATTGAACTGAAGCAGGGTTGGAACTATTTCTTTTGCAGCAGTGAAGGGCATTGCTCAAATGGAATGAAGCTTAAAGTTGAAGCATTTTAAGTTAATGGAATCTGTAATGAATGTGCCATACGACACTTTCTATTTCACTTGTTTTTTCCATACTCGCAGACAATAGTAAGTTATTAACCTATGTCTCTTGACTTTGTTTTTAAGAGTAAGGCATCTCCCAACCTTGTAGCATCTCCTGAACATGTTTTCGATTCATCACTAATGACAGGTTTTGATTTACAATTGTTTGCAGCTCTAGTTTCTCTGATGTCAACTGTGTCTAATGAGTAATGGGCTGGCTTCATTTTTAGGTTTTAACTTAGTTTTGGTGGATGTTAATGGTTCTTGTATTGCTGTTCAAAATAGAAAGAAAGATATCTTAAATCTTGTTTGGATATCAATTTTTAGAAGGGGGAGAAAAGATTGTTGGGAGAGGTTTATAAATTATGTAGATTCTTAAATGTCTTTTGTAGATTAGTTTCAATTTTATTTTAATCTTATATCAGTAAAACTCTTTTGAAAACATTTTTTACTCCTCATCACAAAATAAAAAATAAAATAATAATTTATTTTAATCTAAATTAACATAAAATAAAAATACTAATTATAATGTCCTGATTACACATAATTCAACCATACTTCTTTAATAATTTTGTTGTAATAAAACCTTCGCTAAAAAATCATTGCCTTGTTCAATCTTAAGACATTGTTTGTGAGAGTGAGATTTCATTAAAATAAGTTCACTATTAGAACCCATTTTTTAAAATAATGTATAAAAATTATATAAATAATAAGATTGTTGAAATTAAATTATTAAGAAAAAATATCATAATTATTTTATGTTTAAGTTTTAATAAGCATGTTATATTACTTTTAGATAATGTATAAAAGTATAAATAGTAAAATTATTGTAATTAAATTATTAATTAGGCAGAGAAATTATAATATATAACATTAAATAAGTCTTAATTAAAAAATTGAAATAATTTATAGATTTATATATATAATAAATAAAATAAATTTAAAGAAAAAAAAACAATGTATTAAACATTTATGTTAATTTTCTATATTTAACATTATATCTAATATTATTTAATTGTTATATATTGTATATCTCATTTTATAATTAAATTTTAAAAATTATTATTGAATAAATTTTAACAACCTTTAATAATTAAAAATTTTAATTATCATAATATAAAATATCATGTTACAACTATTATTCTATACCTAACTTTGTATCTTGTTCCCTCTGAATATACAACCCCAATAAAATAAGTAGTTATGTTTTCTTATTAAATAATTCAAAGTCCTCTTTTACGTGAGATGAGTTTGAATTGTAAACCATTGGAAATTTTGTAGTTGAGACGTCTATTCAAATTTACATCACATGTAGAACTGGCTTTGCTAGGGTTTCTTGGCTATGTCATGCCACAAGTTTCTGCAAATCCTTCTAGCAATTGTTTGCATTTATTCTTTTACAATTGCTAGGCCTAAGGACTTTTTTTCCCCTTTAAATGGCCTCAACTCTTAATTACTCCATAATTTTTGTTGCTGGAGTAGCTAAAATCTTGATAATATCCCATGGATGCCCCACCAAAACACCTGAGGGAATTCCTCTTGAAGGTGTTTCACAAGGTAAGTCCCCTAAACCACCTCTCTATATTGTCCTTCCAATTCCAAAGTTTGATGAAGTTTGTAAGTTGATTGAGAATTTTACTCATGTTAGATATTTCATGGGAAGGGTCCCCTCTAGAAGTGTGCTTTGTGAGTGGGTTAATAAATCCTATACCCCATAATGGATTCAACTTACCACCATATAAAACCTCACAATCTTTTTCCTTTTTTAATTTTTTAAAGCCAATCATGTGCAGGGTGTTCTCACTTGAGGACCATGGCTTGTATGTTCTTCTCTCCTCATGTTTAAACCTTAGATCCATGACTTCTCTATCACATACAAAATTCCCTTTGTGTCTTGACTTGGGTTGAATTCCTAAGTTTACCTCTACATTTTTTAAACTTTCTCACCCATATTGCCTCCTTAGTGGGTTTTATCATTTATGTAGAACCTAAGAAGTTTTATTTGTCTCACCCTTTACGTCATGTTTGTGTTGAGGTTGACCTTTCAAAGGATATCAAAGAGGTAGTGGATATTTAAACTGGCCAAACCTATTACTCTGAGATAATTTAGTATATTAATCTCTCGAACACTTGCCATTAGTGCCAATATTTTTATCATAAGATCAATGATTTTCCACTAATTTTATAATATCCTAAACCTTCTTCACAACTCTCTATTGAGTCACCACCTCCTGCAAAGGAGGATGCAAGTTGGTCTACAATGGTTAACTACAAGACCCAGAATGCTAGCACTTCCAAATTTTCTCCCAAACCCTTAAGGAAAGGAGTTCTATTTTCAAAAGTTCAAATTTGGTTGGCAAAACTGTGTCAAACACAATGATAAATTTTGATTCCTAACATATTCTGGTGGCTTCACAACCCTTGGCTAGGCAGGCTTGACATACTTACCCACATGTTATGGGCCAAAGGAGATCTTGTAGCCCATCCAAGCATTTAGAAGAAGGCAAGTTTGTGCTACAACTCAAATAAACAAGTCGAATCAATAATCAAATTGGTAGCTATGTTGCTCCTAACATTATGGTTGAGAACAATTATATTTGCCTTGATAGGCCAAATAATGAGGAAATGCCTCTTGATTTTCAAATGAATTATATTTATTAGAATGTGATGGGTTTCACAAACCTCCCTCAAAAATACTCTATTAGAGATGTTCATCCTAAATCTTAAAATTAGATATTTTCTAACTTTAAGAGGTTAAAGTGTTTGGCTTTTTTCTTTTTATTGCATGTTTTTTCATTTGTCCTTCTAGTTTCTCTCTTTTTTCTAACCATGAGGTTGGATGGTGTGGATTTATCACTTTTCTCTCACCAATGTGACATAATATTCTGGTTGATCTTGAACAAACTGAGTTGTTTGGGCTCTTTTTCATGTGACTAATCATTCATTTGGGGTGATTAATGTTTATGCTTCCAATGATCTTGAAAGATCTTCTCTCTAATGTCAGATAGCTAGTTCAATGGTGTCCACTACTTGGGTTTTGTGCAAGGTCTCAACATGATCGAAATATTCCACAATAAATACAACACCTTCCCCATGCATTAGATAGTTAGCAATACAGAGGCTTGGTTTTGTATGCACAATAAATTGGATCTTTTCAACCCATTCTAGTTGTCATCCTAACCATTCACCTTGGTAAATGTAGACCAAATTGCAGTCCTATACTAAATTTTTTTTAAAGCATCTTAATCATGCCATAATTTCGGTCAAAACATTCTTTACATTTTCTAGTTTATATTCCTTACTTGCCAAACTGCAAGTAGACATACCTATATTTTCTACTCTCATCTTGCATATTTTGAGTAGTGTCATTGGGATCACTCATGCAGATTCATGTACCAGATCTATATCATTAACTTTTATATTCTTGCCTCTATTTTCCATATGATTTGAGTAGTGTCATTGGGGGTGTAGAGAACGGGGATGCACTACTCAAGTGTTCTCTTCAATCAGAGAGCCTCACGAGGTGAACTGCCCTAAACTACCTCAAAGGATAGTGAGGAGAGTTCTAGAAAAAGAAAGAATAGGTCACAGAGATTCTCTGGACAAACCAACAAGCTATCATCCAAAGGACGTCAACGTAGAATCCAGACGATAGCGCAACGTACCAGAATCTTGTATGGACTAGATAGCAAGTTTATCACTGAAAACAACTAAGTGGCTACTTCTAAGCTGATTACTAAGAACTTCTAGAATGTGATAAAGAAATGGAAAGTAATGAAGTAGAAATAGGTTGAAGTAGAAATGATAAAGACAAGGAGAAGAAGGGAAATAAAATGCTTACAATCGTACGGATGATGAAGCCTCCAACTTGTGAATGTCTCCAATACCTGCACATGAGAGAGAGAAAGAGAGAGAGAGAGAGAGAGAGAGAGAGAGAGAGAGAGAGAGAGAGAGAGCAAGTGTTGGGGTTGTATAGGGGTGTTGGGGCTGTATAGGAGTGTTGGGGCTATATAGGGATTTTCCTCAATCAAACCCCTGTTTTGGTGTTTCCACCTCCACAGACAACCAAATAGATAGAAAATTAGAAATAAAGTAAAGTAAAGAGCACTAAAGCACTACAAAACAGTGTTATGCCAGTGAACCAAGTAATAGAGAAGATTAGTGAAATATTACCACCTCCGCCCAAAGTGCTCAAGGCTAACAGGGGAGAAAATGAGAGGAACTCAAGCCTCTACTGCCATGGTGTTTCATTCCACACTTTCTCTATTGAAGTGATGGAATGTTGATGTTGCTATTATGAAGTGTAAAGTGTTGAATGAAGGAGTTGCTTGGAGCTTGTGAAGAGCTAGAGAGTGAAGAGTGGATGTGAAGAGACCAACCAACCATGAAAATGAATAAAGGTGAGTAAAGAGAGAGCTAGAAAGGATGGAGAGGTCCAAAGATCTAAGAGTGGAAGGAATGAATATTGAATATGAATTAGAGAGGAAGAGAACAACCATATTTCGGCCAGTTGGCCAAAAAGGGCATTATAAGTCGACTCCCAATGGGAATGGTAATCTCTCTGTAGGCTCCAAATGTGAGAATCTGTTAGGGACGTTTTTGTACCACTTGAATGTCCTAGACAAAAATGCTTCCATCGACACACAAAAAAATTCCCAAGTGTGATGAAGGCAATGGGCTTAGGTGGAATTTTTCCTTTGGATTTGGTTTTCTCAAGTGTAAGGGGTAAAAAGGGAACCTATGTTAGGGGTGAAAATTCATGTTGATATAGGGGGTACTCATGAAGATTACTATCTCCTTTATGTTGATATTTATATATTCAAGTTCTAAATTTTTTTCCTTCGTTTTCCATCTAATTTGAGTAGTATCTTAGGGGAACTCATGTAGCTTATTGTTATCTTGATCCTAATCATCATTTGTTTTAGAGGAGGTTCTTCATTTTAGCATCATATCACTTATCATTCAACAACAATCTACAACTTCTTCATGCTTTGGTGATGTTCTACATGTTCTTTCTTTTTTAGGACATTGTTTTGGTTGGAGGCTTCTTAGTTTTGTGATATGTATGGCTAAGATTAAAATTCAAATTTGTGATACGTATGGCTAGGATTAAAATTTTATTTTAGTGCGTATGACACACATTAAGTGGGTTATGACATGAGGCTAAAATTAGGATGTGAGGAAATAAGTGGGATTCTATTATTTATTTTGGAGGAAACAATGCCTATGATGCATAATGAATGGGGCTAAAAATAGGATGTGATTTGTGGATTTGTGGATGTAGATTTGGAAAATGACTTGGAATGTTGAAGGTCAATTAGTGGCTATATGTTTTCTCTCTTTGGTAGTGTAATGATTTTGATGAGTAAAAGATATGGACCATGGTTGAGTTTTCAACTACTAATGAATACTATATGGTTTCTACCCATGCCTCTAAGGAGGTGATTTGGTAATAGAAACTTATATGGGTATTGGTTTTCATTGCAAAGTTTTTAGAATAAATTGTGATAGTCATTATGCTATTTGTTTGGTTAGGAAAGTATTAAGAATTTTAATTTTAATTTTCAGTTTGCATGAGAGATGGTCAAGAATAATGATGTCATTTTAGTAAAATTAAACCCTTTAGAGAATTTTTTATATTCCCTCATTAATCGAATGCATATAAATAAGTTTTTTTTAATAAGAAGGCCATGAGCCTTGGTTCTTGTACTTAGTTTTATTTATATTTTCTATGGATGCATTTATAATATATAATCTCAAGTGGGATAATGTCTTCATTAAGGTACTTTTACCTTGCAATATTATGTGTCTCCAACACTCTTGGAAGGTGTACCTGGATGCCTAGGGTATAATATTAGAAATAATTTATAATAATTATTCTTTTAGATTATTGATATTTTTTATCACATATATTCATGATGGACTTAGAGAAAAATGATGGTGGTTATACTTTACTTTGTGGTTAATTAATGAGCTTTCATGTTTGTAGGTATTCAAGGAATAATTTGGGAATAGATATTATGATAGCTCGAGGGCTTGCATGAGTTAGAGGGCTTGCATGAGTTAGTGGAATCCAAAATATAGTGTTGGACTTCAGGATGTAAGGTGTCAAGGATTTTTTGGTAAAATATGTCTTTATGGTTATTTTTTCTATTTGGAAACTCATTGACTAGACCCATGTGACACCCATTTTAAGTCATTTTATGTGTTTACTATTCTCAAATATGCTCTCCAAGGTGGCCATGGAGTTTTCACATGATACCATGGTTTCAGTATCAATTGTTTTGGTGAAACCATTTATAGTTTTGCATGTCTTTGTTCCTATATATTGGAGGTATGAAACAATTTCATATTATTTCTTAAAAGTACATAGGTGTTGTCAAAGTTATTTTAGAGTGCATAGTGTTAGTGTGTTGATATTTTCTCATATATATTGAAGATTAATACATACTTATCATATTTCTGAAGTGGAGTTTGTTTCTCAAAATATTGTTGAACATAAATCATCTATATATATTGTTTTCTAATTTTATATTGTATTATTGATTTATTTATCTACATATTATTATTTTATATTAATCTTAGGTAAAGACAAAAATTATGATTTTTTAAATACTTTGCAGAAGGTTTTATTACACTATTCTTACCTTGTTTAGTAACTAAATCTAAGTTGAAGACTCAAATGATATGTAGCTAATCCTTATGTTACCCTTGTGATCTTGTATTCCAAATTATAGTAGATTTGGCTTTAAGATTCATAATTCCTTCCATATGATTTTTTTGGAATAATAGCTATTAAATTTGATGGTCTATCCTCAAAATCTATCACATCTTTGTCAATCTAGCCTATTAAACACATTACTGGACCATTTTGTACACTTGTGGTTCAAGTTATGACATAATCTCTTCTTTTTGACAATTTTTAAAACTTAAGATGCAATTTTACGTGGATTTTTTTTATGTTTAATACCTTCACCTATGCTTTACAATATTTTATGGTATGTTTGTTTCAAATAGGTCATGCCTGGATGAATTAGTGGATATAAAAATTAATGCACATTATATTCACAATAGACTTGAGATAAAATATATAGCAAGGAGAGCATGTATATCATATTTTTTACTCAAAAATATGTTTAGATGATAGGTCATGAATTCCTTCCTCATATTATACCATGTTCTCCATGATTATTTATGTGAGGTGGAAGTACTATAAATAGTATGTACACTTGTTCAAGGGTATATTATTGTAACAAAATTAAAAAGTTTAGTTCATTAGAGAGATAAAATGATATATATGGTAGAGGAATACACTATAATATCTAGATTTTAAAGGAGCAACAAATTCCTTTTCATATCTATGCGCAAATGGTAGGGAATATTATAGCATTATCTAGAATTCAATTTTTATAATCTCGAAGATCATATTTGAGACTAGCATTCTTTCACTTATTTTCCTTCCTATTTTTCCTTTTCTTTGTTAGCTATTAATGTTATGTTTAACTTAGTATACACTTACCTAAGATTCATGAACTCTATATTTACTCTTTTCCAATCATTACTAGGTAGACCCCTTGTTATAATAACATTTATCTAACATTGAGCAATTCTTCTCAAGTAGACTTAAGATCTTGGGGAGATTGCATTTTTTCCTTTCAAGAAAGAAATCATCTTTTTATATTTTATATTATTCATGACCCAACAAATTGTAAATAAATGCAACCCATAAAATTAGAGGATTAAGAAGATAATTAAGAAGAAGAATTGTTAGCAAAAATGTCCATTGGAATTATTGACTTATTTCTCTTTCTCTTTTATCTTCTTTATTGAAATTTTAGTGAATATGACCATATGCAACATTGCTCATCTACAATTTGAATTTCTATATAATATAATCCCTCGTTTATTTTTAAATGCTATACCATTTTTTTCAGCATGTGAAAGAAAAGTAGGAACCATGTGTAGAAGCCATAATTATCAATTATAGAAAGTAAATAATATCTAACTAGACTCTAAACTACAAAGGAATATCCTTATTACTTACATTGTTTTAAATAGAACCTTTATGAATTCACTAGATAAATAATATGGAGGTGTCTAACAAATATAATATCACTTGCTTGGAGGAGCTTGGCACCTTCTCATTGTAGAAAACGTTAGGCTTGAAAACATCTAACGGAGGAAGATGGATCCAAGAAGAAAAAGACAAAGTTGATGATCAAGCCAGTTGGAAGATTGTAATTCTTGTCAACCACATGCAAATTGTGGGAATAACAAGAATGCTAGGTTCGAAGATTCGGATTCTACTTTATCAGAAGTAGAAGTGTGATTTTCTATTTCTAAGGTGCTCATTTTAAACATTGTGTTCTCAAAGGCTTGATCTGACCGATCATTCTAATCCTATTGTTTGACATCCTACAAGTAGGACATTGTTGTTTTTGATAGCTATATCCTGTCATTCCTCTCATCACTCAATCCATAGTTTAAGTCCATTTTAGGAGAATATGGATGTATTTGCATTGCCCCAGCTTGAAGATAATGAGTGTCCAACCCTCATAGCTTGGGATGCAGGAAAACGAGGGCAGCCTTAGCTATGTGATGTATGGACAGACATACAAGGTGCCCATAATTGGAATGGTTTGTTTGATCCCATCGATCCCATTCTCAAAGCTGAAGCTCTCAGATATGGAAATTTGGTGCAACTTTGTTACGACGCATTTGATGGTGCAAGCTATTCCGAAAACTACGATAGATGTTATCACAGCAAAAGAGATATGTTCAACAAGATGGGTATCATCTCTAAAGGAGGCTACCAATTAACTAAATATATTGATGCTAATACTAATCTGTTAAACCAAATTTTTGGTGAGAAACCAAAAGACAAAGCTAGGTGTTATTGTAGTTTGCATGGATCCAAACGAGATAAGAAGGCTCATACGACGAGATATAGTGATTGCATGGAGAGGAACTCAGACTACTGAAGAATGGATACAAGATCTCAGAGATTTTCTTGTACCTACAAGGTTATCCTATAGATGGACATGCAAAGACCGTCATTTCGCAACCGGAGAAGATGGAGTACTAATTGGGAGAGGATTCTTGAGCTGATATACTTCAACTGTCCGTAAACGTGAATTTTCTGTAGGAGGCACTGTGAACATCAGCCTTCGTGAAATGCAAAAAAGGGCATTAGCAACCTATTTAGAATGTCAAATGAACAAAATTTTGAAGCTAAATTTTTTAAGGAGACCTTATAAAATGTTCGGAGATGGAACCCGAGGCAATCCTTTCAAAGAATCCCCAAATGCTAATGACCGACACAAACACAGAAACGTCCGCATAGCCCATGGCCAGTCCAATTTTCCCCAAGTTTTAATGATGGCCATTCCTATGCCCACACCGCATAGAATCGTAAGAAAGAGCAACCAGAATAGTGTGGTCTTCACCAATGTGTGGCTTGCGTGCAACCAGCTCCACATTACTGTCGTTCAATTTTCTGGGTAGGCAGAAGTACTTAGTTTCTTGTCGCTGCTTTTAGTGGATTGGGTGGGAGAGATTGAAATGTGAATTCAAACTTAACCGCAACAGTGACTGTAACTGTGAAGAGTCAAAAGGAGCCCAACGGAAAGCATTACGGAAACGAGAAGTTTGGAGGGCCCACATAAGTCACCTAAGCTGGTCACTGCTTAGTGTGTGATGGTTAAGTCGGGCCATTGTAGATGATCTGAAAAAGGAAAGATGAGTTTCGTCATGCCCACGCATTGGGTACACTTGCATTGGCTAAATGTCCAATCATTTTGACTTATCTTTTTCCTTGAAAACCCTACATTCTTATTACCTTTCCGTGTAACCGTAACGGCTTTTTCATGACCATAATACACATTTTTCTTGACCATTTGTGTATATTTAGGAACCAAATAAAGCAATTCTAACTCATCCTTTTTTTATCTCTATATTTCTAGAAAACAACTAGTTCATTTGATTTCTCGTTTGCATATAATCTTTTATACTACTATTATTTTGTTGATGTAATTTGTTAAATTTTGAATATTTTTTATTTATTTAAAATCTATATTTTATTTTAATATGTGAAAATTGAAAATATATTTTATGTATAATTTTAGTTTGTTAATTAAATTACATAATTAAGTATTAATTTGTTTACATATAATTTGTGAGTTATTTCAGTGAAGCCAATCAAATTAAACAATATCAAACAAAAAGTACAATCATGATAGATGAAGACAGTGATTGATGTTGATCAAAATTAAAATATTTCTTCTTTTTTGGATCCATTAAATTCACAATAGATGAACTTCTCTATTTTCATAATCTTGATCTCTATTGATTTTTGGATTTTTCCATATGATGTTTCAAATTAATAGACTGCTACATAGTAATACCATTTTTTGTACTCTTATGGTTTGTATTCCTAAATTAATAATGTTTAAAAATTCAATGCATTCTTCTTGGTTTGATTACTATAAATTTAGTCTTGAACATTTGTCACTGCTTTATCACATAATTATGATTATAATTATCTCACTATTTATATATTATAAACCTACTCTTGTATGCTCATTTTCAAATTGATATATCCAATGTTATTCATTCAGTTAGTTAAATCTTATAGGAGCAATCATGAAATGTTAAATAAAAAGACTCATGAAATGGATTATCTAATATAGTCAAAATGTTATTATCTAATTTGATATCCATATAGCCTTGTGTAAAGACCAATAAAATGAATCATGTTGATAGATATAATTATGAATGTGTGTGAAAATTGAGATTCCCAAATATGGGGAAAATAACACTATGAAGATTACGAATGAGGATAGAGAAGGGATGATGCCCACATTTAATTGTAAATTAATATTGACTCAATTCTAAAACTAGAAAATTCAAATAAGTAGGATCATAAGGTGATAAAATAGTAAATGTGTATGACACATGGCATAAAAGTGTAAGATTAGTTAAAATTGGATCATGTGTGATTGAAAATTATGTCCTATGAATTCAATAAGTAAAATTAATTATATTACCATTAGTATACATAATATAGCTATAGGTGTTCATTGGATATATAATTTGTGTTTCTAAACATCAAGATAGGTAAATGATCTTAACTTAGATGCAAAGGTAAGTTTTTATTTTTAAAAGCCAAAGAGCATAAAGATCAAAGTTTATACAAGTAGATAGTTGACAATTATAGTGAAGATATAAGATAGCCACCTTTTTTCTTGGTTCTTATAAACCCAAGATAGTGCTTCTCTGAGGTCATAAAATAATGTAACTAAAAAGAATTACAAAATTATAGTCCTAGTCTTGATAAAACATGTCCTTTGTGGGATTTATGAATGGAATTGTGATACCTAATTAAAAAACACAAATGAAAATAATACTTTAGATATAAAAAAGATGAAAAATAATGTATCCCACTTCACGTGAATTCCATTAGCTTTCTATATAGGTGTGCTCGATGTGCAACTTGCAAACAACTTTAATAGGGTATATTAAAATTTCAATCAACTCTATTCTCATAAAATATTTGACACAAATATTAAATCTAAACTATAAAAGAGGGTAGCCCCCCCTTAAAAAAAACTCACTTTTTGTGAAAAGTACATTTTTTAATAAAAAAATTTAACAATTAAAGAATAAGTTATTTTATATTGATTTCTTGATCACATGGTTAACTAACTATAATATATATCCCCAAAAAATTAAATTAACAAAATAAAATGAAAATTATGCATGTAATTGAAAACCACAAGTGTTTTTCAATGACATTAAAAATCAATACTTTTGTTTATTACTAACATTCACTATTAAACATGCTTCATAAATCCATAAATAATAATAAAACCCCATATGATGTAGTGAAAATGATGGATGCACATGGCCTACTGTAGTCTTCAATGGAGGACCTTTTCCAGGAAGAAATATTCAACCACACAAAAAGTATGATAATGGCATTCAAATAGAGATTCTATTATGATGATCTAGATATAGATATTTTACAAAGAGTACATATGCCTAATTATATAGGCAAGTGCTAAACCTAGAATGCAAAGGATGTTGCCAAGTATTCAAATCACACTTCATGTGACAATAAGAAACCCTAACTAACTACCTAGGGAATGATAACAAGATGGAGACAAATTCTAGAAAAGATAACTAATCTTCTAGAAGGGAATCTTATCTCAAAAATATTATTAAATGATTAAATGCAACCTAGAACTAATATGATTAAGTAAGACCTATGTTAACTTATGCTAGTGTAATAATTAATTAATTACACTAACACCCCCCCATAAGTGCAACTTAGAGAGGAAATGAAAAATGCAATGATTATGCATGATGATGATGGGTCCTCGTTGATGGCCATTTTAGGTACCCATGTACAAAAGATGAAAATGCAACTATCTCCCACAAATGAAGAAAAGGGGAAAACCCTATGGGAAGAAAACTCCTCTCCAAAAAAGGAGATAAAATGCAGAAAGGTGATGATTAAAGGACTCAACATTATCCCCCCAAGGACAACAATCATCACATGGATACAATATAATCAAAATCCCCATAGGAGGGAAATAGAGAGACAATATAACACCCCCAAAAAATGTGATCACCTGAAGAAAAGGTAAGTGTATGTAGATTAAACATGATCCAGTGTCGACAAACAACTTGTCTCCCTTTCGGAAGAAAAAAAACAAGGTGCAAGTGCAGAGATGCTTCCCATTCCAGATAGGAATTGAAGGAAGGAAGGATGTAGACGAATATTGATGATGTCTCTGAAAGCTACTCATGTGTCTCCTTGGCCTCCAAGATAGTCTCAAGATCTCCAAGCAAGGTTGAGACACAAAGATGAGGAGACTCTAGAAAAATCTCCAAAGTATGATCTAAATAGAGGAGTGATATCCCCTCAAGAATGTTCTCCAAACCTGTAAAGGTAGCCAAGTCAGTGATACCTGAAACAAAGCCATCTTGTGATGTCAAGTCTAGAAAAATGAATGTGTCTTGATGAATGATGATGATGGAAGCCTCAATCAATGACTCTAGACAAGGGATCACTAAATGTGAAGGGATACCAATAGTCTTCGATAGAGAAGAAGGATCATCTGAAGCAACATTGCCAACCTCTTCGGAAGATTCAAGGAAATCCAAACAAACAACCTCCTACATAGCAATATCATCATGGGGTAATTGATCTGAAACCTGACATTCTAAATCATGATCATCAGGGAAGGGTGGAGTATTTGAATCTCCATATATCTCCCAAAGCTTAGTCCAAAGGATGTGAGGACTATCACAATGATCAATAGAACTTAAAACATCAGAATCAACTTGCATTCCAATGATCTCTAAGACAATGTATTTGTTGCAACTCTGAGCAAACTCATGAATACCTTCACTCGAATGGGGAACTATACCAAACAAATGTGGCAACAATGCAAGTGATTGGATATGGTGGATGATCCCATCCCACCATTTTTTATAGTTTCCCGTGTGCAACATAGTCAAAGAAGGATAATATGCAAGCCCCATAATGTAAACAAAAATTTCTCCAAAATTACAAAGATAATGACCTTCAACAACAAATAGAAACTTTCAAGGATGATATGCAACTGAAGTGATGTCACTTACAACAAAAATCATTTTCCCAAGCTTCAGGATATCCAAGTTATTGAACAAATGTACCAACTTGAACAAAACCAATGCAAGAGTACCTGGAGCTGAAAATGATCAAAGTGAATGGACAGATGAAAAGAGCTCTGAATTACCTTCTTGATGCCACTGGGATTACTAAATCTTGATCAATGGTTGCAAACATATGAGCCTTTATGTCCAAACTAGGGTTTTGACTTTAGTTGACAGTAGAATATTTTGATAGTGAAATTCTGCAAAATTCATGGCATCACTAGATAGTTCTCTGAATTCTCTTTCTGATGGTATCTCGTTTGGAAATTTTTGATATTCTGGCCCCTTGGAAAAAAACTGCCCTATTAGGGCTTGTAGGCTAATTAGGAGCAAAAAATAATCCCCTTGGGCGCTAGCACCTAGTCATTGATGTGACTGCAGGTGTATTTGTTGCAAAAAAAAGCATCACCGTTGGTGGCGGCGGGGTGGCTGGCGAGCGGCATATTGAGGTGGCAGTTGGAGGACACCGCCCGGTTGGATGTCGACGGGGCATGGGCCCAGTAGGAGAAAGTAGCTGGTGACCAGCGGCTAGAGATCGGCAGCTGGGAAAAAATCTGGCAAGGAAACCAGACGGCGGGAGGATGCTCCGGTGGTGGGAGATGGGGTCGATCGTACAGGACGGGCCAATGGTAGTGAATGCGTCGGTGGGGCACGAAGAATGGTGTCAACTGATGTGACGACCCTGCAAACACTTAAATGCAACCGACAAAATTGTACCCCCTGTAGGAAATGAATGTAGTCGATCGAAGATTTTTTTGCAAATTTAAAATTAAAAAATGACCTCCAAATATAACTTTTTGAATATTTCTAAAATAGCAATTGAAAAAAAGTGAATGTCGATAGATTTAAAAAATCAAAAACTCCATAATATATGCCGATGAAAAATATTAGTATGTCAATGAGTAAATATAATAGCCAGTCGCCCTGAAAAATATTTTTTTGCTAGAACTATAGAAAACCCACAATAATTTATGTTTTGGAAAATATGAGCCCGATTTTTTTGAAATAAAAAAATGGCCTGCAACTAAAAATTTTTGGCCTTAGAGGACAACTGCAAGGGATGATTTTTTTCTACAAATTGTACGGATCGTATTATTGATTTTTTAAACCTTAGATATAACTCAAATGGCTCTCAGATGAAATATGTCCAAATCAAATGAATGGGCAGGCGATCTATAGGTTTTGAGCCCTTCTAAGTGTAATGGAGAGGTCAGATAGAGCCTGATCTATACCAGGAAACAACTTGGTCCCTAGGTAGAACCAACTAGCCTACAAAGAAAACCCTCAAGCCTACAAAGAATCTCACTACCCAAACTTTCTTGATCATGGGATGAACCTTCACTGGAATAGCTCTGATACCTTATTGGAATGATGGATGCATAGGAGCCCTGCTGCAATCTTCAATGGAGAACCTTTTCCAGTAAGAAATATTCAACCACAGAGAAAGTATGATAGTGGAATTCAAATAGAGATTCTATTATGATGATCTAGATATAGATATTTTACAAAGAGTACATATGCCTGATTATGTAGGCAAGTGCTAAATGTAGAATGCAAAGGATGTTTCCAAGTGTTCAAATCATAGTTCATGTGACAACAAGAAACCCTAACCAACTACCTAGGGAATGATAACAAGATGGAGATAAGTTCTAGAAAAGACAAATCATCTTCTAGAAGGCAATCTTATCTCAACAACATTATTAAATGATTAAATGCAACCTAGGACTAATATGATTAATTAATACCTAAGTTAATTTATGCTAGTGTAATAATTAATTAATTAAACTAACAAAATGTAGTATTAAGAATACGTAAAACATACATATATTCCTTGATGTATTCTATAATTCTATATATGAATTTAAAATATGAAGATCCTCTTGGACTTTGGTTCCTTCTCTTGACATGTAATACATACATAAATGAGAGAATAAGTTTCAAAGTGCAAGGATTGATACAATAGAATAATCTTGATCAAGGGAAAAAAGCATATACAAAAAGATAAATCTTAGATCAAGAAAAAAATACAAATAAAAAGTATAATGTATATACATTATCACAACTCTTCATCTTGAATTCAAGAATGTGAGTCCTTGTGACAATTCATGTTGGCTTAGTTCAAGCACATATACTATGAGAACATAATTGTAGGAAATTAGATTTCATCTTGAGTAAATAAAGTTATAGTATCACAAGTCTTCCTCTTGAATTAAATAATGTCTGGGAAGTCATGTTGGATTAATTCGAGCACATATAATCCGAGAAAATAATTGTGGGAAATTAGATTTCGTCTTGAGTAAACAAATTTTGAGATTTAATTTCATAAAAATAAAAAATAAAAAATCCCATTTGTGTGTATAAGCTAATGTAGTTAACAAAATCATGTATTGGACCTAGTAACTATAAAAATCCAAAAAAAATCTTACATCTCAAGACTTGATTTACTTAAACCCATTCAACATACATGGTTTAAAGTCATGTCTTCATTTATGTCTCAACAATAACCCAACACACATCCAACCACAAATAACAAAAAATATTGTTTTTAAACATGTTAATGTTTTTTAAACAACCTCCAAATATCTATTGAGCCCATCACATATACCTATATGCACATGTCATCACTATATAATCTTATTTTTTTGAAAAGGGATCCTAGGTCTAATGCATAGATTACTAGCATCAGTCCTTTTTCAAAGAACATTAGGATGAAAACTAGCAAAGATACTAGATCAAATTCAAACCTTGAAGGTGAGCCAATTAGCCTTGGATATAAACCTTTAATTCCTTAGAGAATTAATTTGTGATGAGTTGCAATGATGAAATTAAATGATTGTGAAATTTTTTTCTAATCTAAATATAGAAAATCAACATACTAAAAGTCAAATTTGAGGACTAGAAATGGAAAGAGTTGACATGTACGCACCTATGGTCTAAAACTAAGATAGCTTTTGGTGGAAAATGGTGGAAGGATGCCCAAGTATGGGTTTCAAAAATTGAAATCTTATTTTACAATCCTAAAGTACCAAGTTTGTAGCTTCTCAATTCTAGATCCCATTGTCGAAAATTCGTTCATTAATCAGGTAATTGAGTTTCAATTTCTTGCCAAATTGTATGGATTGGATGCATGAATGAGTGAATTTTCTTCAAATATTCCTTCAATAATTATCAAATATATACTTTCACATTCAAAAGGAGAGAAAAGGTTGTGCCATATATTAAATTGTCACATTCAAACCTTGTGTTGGTGCTTCCACCTCCACAGTGGTAAAATTGATGATAGATAGCTTATCGTTTGAGGGATAGAGGCTAAATGACAAATGAAAGAGGAATAAACAAAAAATTCTAACTAACCACTCAAATCCGATCTCCTTGAGGGATGAAAGTCATACACATTTCCTCAAGGCTTGATTAAAATCTGTCTTATTTTCCTTTTAATACCTACAAGTGATATCCCTCATAAAAAATGTATGCATAAACATAAACAAACTAACATAAAACACGATATTTGATGCTTTGATGATGAAATGCTGTAATAAATCTCTAAATTTTTCTCTCGAATTGATTTTGAAGTACAATAATTTGTCTCCAATATTCTTTGATAATTGATCTCTTTTAAAATTTTGAAGATACTTAGTTTCTCTTCTTTTAGATCCCTTATTGTTTAATTTCCTCGTAATTTCTCTTGTTTATCTATTGTCTATGTCTCTTCAATTTTTTCCTCTTGTTCTTTTCCCTTCTTGAATCTTGTGCATTCTAATCTCCTCTTTATATCCAAGATTGGTTTGCATTCACCAATTTTTCTCCTTTGTCTCTCTTCATGATAATGGATCACGGAGTGTGATCTAAAACGTTGGTGCAAAAAAATTCACATAAAAAATCTAGAAAAAAAGCAATATTTAAGATACTTAGTGTTTATATGAAATTGCTCTATTTCCCAAAAATGAAATCTTAAAAGCTGAAAATCAAGATAATTAGTGTTGATACTTTCTTTGTGCTTGTTAAAATTATACCAATATGAATACACACAATTATAATGACATGAAGAAGAAGCCATATTAATGTTACACAAAATTAGCTTTTTGTAATGGTTGACTCTCAGGGTTTATTTATAATTTCAAGTTATTGATGGCTATATAAAGGACATGAAAGTCATATCATTCTATTGACACATTCTATATTGGCTCATTATGTTCCAAATTCTAAAAAAAACTCATGGATTTCTATAAATTTTATATAAATCCTTTCTTGGGATATAAATATGTATATATTTGAGATTCCATAGGTTGTATAAAAGTGAATTGTGGAAGTGTGCATTCTCTGGGCACATTCTCTATTGGCTCATTTTATTCCAAATTCTAAAGAAAGCTCATGGAGTTCTATCAATTGTATCTAAATAATTTCTTGGGCTATAAACATGCATATATTTGAGGGTATATGTAGCATCATCATGAAAAAAATGGGCCCTTAAGTGGCGATGAAAATTCAGAAAATCAAAGCTAGGAAACTTGATGTAAAAATTTGAATAAGTTATCTATATTATTTTAAAAATATGTTTGAATGTAATCTCTTAAAAATTAAATGTAGTTTCTAAAATAATAGGTTTATTTTTAAACATATATATATCTATTTGGTGAAATTTTATTTTTAAAAATATATATTTGTTTGGTGAAAATTTGAAATTTCAATGCAATAGTGCTTAAATTTTAGGGAAAAATTAAGAAGTAGGTGGCTGTTTGACCACCCTAACCACAATAAAATGATAATATTTTATATATAAGTAGAGGACTCATGTCCCAATTATTTTTTTGTAATTTTTTTCAAGTAAATAATTAATTATGAATTTTTTATTACAACTTTAAAAATATATAAAAACGTGTATGTCTAACCACCTTAACTTGGTCAAATCTTGATGATTTTTTTTATTTAATATTATAGTATGTGAAGCATAGAATATGACACATGTTTTTGGATTCAAAAAATGTGATACCATTTGAAAGCTATAGATGTTTTTCAATCAGCCTGTCAATCAAGATATTAGTCGTAATTCAAATAGAAAATGAGTAATAATTATTTATTAAATTAAAAGTAAAGTGTAATTTATATTGGTTGAGAGTTGAGAATATCCTATAAAAACCATTTTCATTTCATCAATTTCGGGTAAAAATAAGTCATCATCAACATGGGCCATCATATCACTTACATATCACCACTTTTTGGTCCATCATGATTCTGCACATACTCTTGATATTCCATAGGTTGCATAAAATTCAATGGTGGAAGTGTGTGTTCAATTAAATTTTTATAGATCTATACAAATCTACATCAAATTTTGAAAGAGAAAATTATGCATAGTGTATGGAGTTATTGATTGAAATATAGATAGTTTGAGGCACTCAAAGAATGAACCCTAAACCATTTTCATTAAAGTTATTTTTTTAGGCCATGGGTTAAATACATGAATAGAGGATTTTCTTATCAATTTTTGTTGCACAATTAAAGGTAGTATAAGGTTGCATGGAGTTACAATTCATTTTATTTATGAAGGGTTTGGAAAGAATATTCACAACTATTTTAGAGGGCATGATGGAAGACATAAATGACCAACATCATGTCATGTAAAGATAAGGATATGTTGAACTATTATGCTTGAAGACATTTTTAGAGGCATTATTAATGTCAAAAAAGAGACTTCAATTATCATCAACATATTTATGTTACATGAAATTATAAAATGTGTTTCATCAAAGTGGAGAAAAACCCAAGGCTTATTGGATCTTGCACAATATCTACTCTTGGAAGTATGGAGATAAATAAAATTACACTATTGACATAGAAGGCAATGAATCGCTTATTTGTGGATGAATCCATTAACGATGGTAACTTGATTATTTTTATGTACCTAGAAACCATGATTTTTTAATTTTTCTATGAAGACATAATCCTTATTTAGTTAGATAAGAGGAAGAATACAACCTATATTTCTTTGGAAGATGAGACTAGAATAAACAAGGTTTTTCATTCAAATGCGATGATTTATGTGGGAGATGTGGTTTATGTTCACCAATTGCCTAATGTTAAGTATGATAAGTAAATTCATGTTATTTCCATGGATAATACCATCAAGAGTGTCACTATGATTTTTTTTGATACCTATTTAAATCCCTATTTGTTGGAATTTTATCACCTAGTGAGAAAAGGGGATCTTATCTTTGTAATAAGTGAAATGTATATTATGAAGTTCAAATTAATCTATATTGTTGGTGTTTGAGAATGTGAATTTATGATGATATTTGAACTGATTTTGGAGAAACTAGATCCAAAGAGGGGATTTATCTATGTCTATATAAAGGGTCATTCTACTACAAAAATAACATCATAATTCATTCATATTGGGCTTCACTTTTCAATATCTTATGAGTCCTCCAACAAATAATTCAAGACATAAAATGGATAAAGTGTAACAAGATCACATTGGAGGCTACTAACACTAAAGGATGGAGGAATTTCTATTGTCTCAAGTCAACTTCTTGATTTGATATGGTTATTTGCAAGAGAATCATTTATTCTTTCCTTTTTTTTGTTGATGCTAATAGATTTAAGGAATAAATATATTGTGAAGTTTTATTTTTGGAGATAGGTAAGGAGTTTGGTGAAGAGCTTAGTATGGATGATTTCTGATAGAATTCATGAGATTATGATCATGAATTATATTCTTACAAGGGTCAGGGAGATAACTTGGTGGATTGTTGTCCAAAGATTGAGTGTCTTGATTTCGAATTTGATAGGAGGAAGAACTCAAAATTCATCTCAAAGCTACACATTTATGAGGGTCATAAGGCAGCTTGATGCTTTCCCACCTCACTCATGGTTTTTTTCTTCAAAGGAACATCTTCTCATGAATTTATATATGCTTTGTAATCAACAAGTTTTGTGATTTAAGCCTTATAGGGGTGTCCCTTGGTAAGGTGAATTCTAAGGTTTCAGGGGTACATTTTAAGGAACAATGTAATAATGGGGAAATTCTAGTGAATGCTCACATAGGGCATATGGAAGAGGTTGGGTCCACAAAAGGTTCAAAATGTGGAAATGTTTTTCCTAATTTTCAAAATTTATCATAGTTGAACTAAAAAATTGAAGCACTTATACATTAAATCAAAAAAAAAAAATTAATATAAAATCTGGTATTTTGAGTCTAGTTTCAAAATGTGTAATTTATTAAAATATCCAAGTGATACAAATTAATTCTTAATAGGAATGTATAAAAACCACTTTTAAAATGTTAGTTTTTAAGGACCATACCATGGACATGTATGTAAACCACAGTTTAGCCTAAATAAATTATCTCTCAAATTCCTTTTTTCAAAAAGTGTGTAACAAATTGAAGATTTATGAGGATATTTTTTTATATATTTGTAAATTTTTTTTTTATTAATTTTTATTGGCCCTAATTGTTGTTTTTGAAAACCAACATGACATATTTTAAAACTAGACATCATGACCTATAATGGGTTTTAAATTCATGAATCAATTATAAAATATCCAATCAACTATATTTCCAAAGTTACATATGTCTCTTGAAATTAGGATAAGGGTTGGGTCACCAACCCTTTCCTGATCCTAAAACTAAAGAAAAAATAGGCCTGGGATTTCCATCTTTAAGAAACATGTACTCATTTCAAAATGAGTGACTCTTTTGATTTTAGAATAGAAACCCATTTTAAAATGAGCACCTTTTTTCTGCAACATTCTGTTTTTGTAGTATGTGCCGATAGTACTTATTTTTTGTTCAATTTTATCTTATACAATATCTTAACAGGTCATTATATTCATTATTTAAGGAGAAAATCACAATTTAATTATTTGCAAGTGGAATCAAAAGTGAGGAATTTCCTCAAGAGGAATCAAAAACTATGGTTTTTGATATGTTCATTTTATTTGTAGTTCAAATATTATAGAATAAGGGATTTACGTATAGTTTTATTTCAAATTTTCAAGGAGGCAGTGATTTGAAAATAGATTAAAAATTAATCATTTATTATCAATATGATTTTTGATATATTCATTTTATTTGTAGTTCAAATATTATAGAATAAGGGATTTACGTATAGTTTTATTTCAAATTTTCAAGGAGGCAGTGATTTGAAAATAGGTTAAAAATTAAACATTTATTATCAATAGGGTTTGGTAATCATCGAATAAAAAAAGAAAAAGAAAAAATGTATGAAGTTGATGATGTCAATAAATTGAAGCAAATAGAGATGGAGAGAAAACACCAAAGATATAGAAGAAGAAGGATTCATGAAATGAAAATGTTCGAGCATCTAGTTTGATGACTCTTGAAGAGGAAACCATCAAGGATGATGTTGGCAATTTTTCCAACAGAACCTAATTTTTTTCTAAAGAGTTGCCACTTCTTATGATGAAGAAATTGTAAGGTTAGTGGCTAACAGGAAGAGCCTAGGATTGTGTGATCCTTACTCCTTCACTTTTGGCTCTGTTAATCCAGGGAGAGTAATCCCAAACTACATCAATATGAGATATATCAAATTTATAACAGATTAATTCATAGTTGAATGCAAATAAACACATGCCAAAAGATTTGGCATATATTTCAAGTGAATGAATATTTATTTGCTATGAATTATAATATTTCAGTTCCACACATAATTCATTTAACAAGAGTTTTAAAAGAGTGTAGTTCTTATTTGAATTTCAAGGCTAGGTGTGTTATGTTCTCAATTTTCTTGCTAGATTTTAGTGATAAAATGGTTAGTGCCTAAATAATTGGAGCAACAAAGTCAAATATGTAAGAATTTGTAATATACAAATTACCAAAATCTAGAAGTAGATGAACTACACTCATACTGCTTTATAGGCTATGAAAATTTAAAAATTCCCAAAGAAACATTCACTACTTAGCAATCACAAGCAATTTCGTGTAAATTTTATACCCTCTTCAAGAACTTTAATCAAATATTTGAGCTAAAGCTGAGAACATGATACAACATTCAAACATAACCATTTGAAGAAAAATGACAACACCATTAGCATTGTCATTCATAACTTGTAAGAAATGTACATAGGAGAGTGTTTGTTCCAGATAAAGATTCATTTCTACATCAGTAATTTATATAGAACTAGTTTAAGATTGTTACATATAGGACATCATTCCCCAAGACCATTTTCTATCATATTTACCCTTTATTTTATTCGAGATGCCCTTTTTTGAGATATGCATTCACCTCAAGCCCTATTGAAACTCAAAAGTCTGACCCTTGTAATGAGCCCAAAAATCCCTTTTATAGAACAAGGGAGAAAAAAGCATGGGGATCAACTAAATTTACATTTCATTTCAGTTTGAGATCATCTACACCAAATTTTGAGGCATCCCAAGTCAGTTACTTGCCATCAAGTAAGAGTAAAAGACAAACATTCACATGACTTGGATGTAGACACACCATCTACATGCCCATGCTGATCAAAGAAGATTATCCACTAGCAACCCCAACAAAAACATGCATATATCCCAGCGCTAGGAAGTTTGGCACCTCCCCTATACACTAGCCCAAAAAAATTCCACATCAGCACTAGAATCAAGAAATCACATGAACCCTGAATAGGACAATCCTGACAAAGAGGCTCTAGTGTCGTTGAAAACAAAAATGGCACATAGTCATCACTCTAAGTCATAAGCCTCAAAGGATAATAGCCCATGCCTTGCTCATGGTAGAATTGGAGGAACCGTCACCACCACCTCACTGGAATCTTCAGATGTTATGATAATAATCACCCTCTGAGTTAGTGTCACCTTCATTGTCTAAAGGGTTGTCAAAGAGCTCACTAGAATAACTAGGCCTCCCTAGATAAGCCTAACTATAAATGTAATCAAACCTTTCACAAATAGGATCCTAAAACCTAAGAATAAACTAAGGTCTGGAATTATGTGTAAGACAATTCTAAGTCAAAATTCGATTTCTAGATTTCTTCTCTAAATGCGATTTCCAGATTTCTCTTTAAAGGCCAATGTACTAAATGTAGAACATTAATTGATTTCAATGTTTGCATATCAATGGGAAGCCACCACAAGTATGATGGAGACCCACCTCTAAGAGGCACGTCTCAAGAGAGGACGTGTCTCCACAAGTGGAGACCCGTCCGCTCAAGAGATGTGTCTCTTTGAGCATGCGGGTTCGTTCACACTCAATGATAATTAGTTAATGTCTAAACACACACAAACCAAGGTGGTAGATATGTATAGAATTCTGATTTTATTCAAATACAAAATTTTGACATCATTTAATATATATCGAATTTTATCAATGCTTATAAATTTGATTTCACTTATATTCCTAATTTGATTATTTAGAAGGATATCCTAGATTTTAACTAACCGAAGCTACCATTCATCAACACTCCCTCAGCTAGGGAAGATATTTCAAATCAAATAAGTGAAGATATCACCTTCACACGTGATATCGGAGACATGGTATGCTTTTCCCAATATTGTCAAGTCACATGACATTCTTCATACACATCTTCATTATGGTATGTGCACTGACATCAAGTCACATGATGTCTACCATAATTCATGTCATATCCACAGATATAAATATCGACCATGATTATCTCTTTAAGGATCAAAATGATCTTTAGATATCAAGACTCATGATATCCATCAAGGTGTCCAAGAGATACTATCACGACATGTCCATAGATATCTATGATGATAGATTATCATTGTAGAGTCATCACTTTACAATGTCAAATACAAGTGTTCATTATTAGAAAGATCGTCACCTTTCATTAATGTACATAGGGGGAGTAGGCCCATAAATTCGTGGAGTCACACACATGAAAAAATATTTTACACATTAAACATCTTTACATATTAGTACAATTTATAAACAATTTGTATTTCAAACATAAATAACAAAGTACATTTCAACCATACCAAGTTTCTTCCTAATGTGCTCTACCTTGATCTGGGAGAGAGGCTTGGTGAGAATGTCTATAGTTTGATCATTTGTACTAATATACTCCAACTGGATCACTTTCCTTTCCACCATATCTCTTACATAATGATAGGGGATCTCAATGTGCTTAGATTTGTCATGAAAGACAAGATTCACAGAGAGTTTTATACAACTCTAATTATCACAATGAATAATTATAGGATTCAAGGGCTCACCAAAGAGTCCCACAAGAAATTTATGAAGCCATACTACTTCTCTTGCTCCCATTAAGGCTGCAATGTATTCAACTTCCATTGAGCTTTGTGCAACTGAAGATTATTTTATGCAAATCCAAGAGATCATAGCCGATCCTAAACTAAAGCAACATCTAGATGTTCTTTTCCAATCTGTTACACTTCCAACCCAATCTGAATTAGAATACTCATGTAGATCTAGTTGATCATTCTTGTAAAGAAGATCATATCCAATAGTGCCTTGAAGATATCTCAAAATATGTTTCACAACCATTAAGTGAATTTCCTTTGGTACACACATGAACTGGCTGAGAACATTTACTGCATAGCAAATATCAGGTCTGGTTTTAACCAGATACGTTAAGGATCCAATCATCTGTCTATAAAGGGTTGGATCTACACATTTGGATTCTGTTGCTACTTCTTTCAATTTGTGAAGGTTGGTTTCCATAGGTGTAGACATCGGTCTACAGTCCAACATTCCAAATCTTTTCAGAATGTCAATAGTATACTTCCCTTGGTTTAGTATGATGCCTTCTGATTTCTACCATACTTCCAAACCGAGGAAGTAGTGTAGAATACCCAAGTCTTTCATGTCAAATTCAAAAATTAAATCCTATTTCCCTTGAGCAATGAGGTGATCTTCTCTTGTTATTAGGAGGTCATCAACATGAAAATAATTATAAGCATATCACCTTTGATTACCTTGAAGTAGAGATTGGAGTCAGCATCATTTTTGGAAAATCCTAATCCCAAGAGATAGCTATTAGTTCTTTCATACCAGACCCTAGGAGCCTGTTTAAGTCCATAGAAAGCTTTCTTCAGCTTGCACACATGTGAGTTAGATTTATGTATCACAAAACCTCCAGGTTGTTCTAGATAGACTTCCTCTTCAATGGTTCCATTCAGGAAGGTAGTTTTCACATCCATTTGATGGATCTTCTAGCCTTTAGCTACTGCAATGGCTAATACTGCTCCCACTAATGTGTAATGGGCAACAGGTGAAAATGTTTCTTCATAATCAGTGCCTTCCTTTTGAGAAAAACCCCTACCCACGAAACGTGATTTATGTTTTTTTATACTGCCTTCAACAACATGCTTGATTTTGAAGAGCCATTTAGAAGAGACAACATATTTCTCTTTTGGTCTAGGCACTATGTCCCATACATCATTCTTTAGGATGGACTGATATTCTTCTATCATTCCATCCTTCCAGGCTTGATGTCTAAAGGCTTCTGTAACATTGACAGGTTCGGAGTTTATGGTGTTGTTCATTAAGGCAACATAGCTAGAGAACCGTTTAGGTCTGTTACTATCCCTGAACGTTCCTTTAGGTGTTGCATGATCCTCTGCTTATTTGATCATCTTCCTGGCCTAAAGTGCTCTCTTTCTGCCAGTGTCATTTGTATCCTCATTTGAAGTGGTAGGAAGTTTATGTGGTATTTCCTCAAGATGCTCCCTCTGAATCTTAGGAGTAGGTTCCATTTCAGGTACAGTAGGGAAATAGGTTTTTGTCTCACTAGAACTCTTTGCCCTCTTGAATGCAATGTCTTCTTCAAAGATGACATCTCTGCTCAACTCAATTTGTTTCTACCCAGGTATGAATATTTTGTATGCTTTGGAGGTTTCACTATAACCCACAAATAATCCCTTCTTTCTAGAAGCTTCTAGTTTTAATCTCTTCTCTTTGGGTACATGAATATAGACAAGATAGCCAAAAATCCTGAAATGACTAATGTTAGGTTTTATGTCAGGAAAGGCTTCTTCGGGAGTTTTGTTATCAAGATGAGAATGACGACATCTATTTTGGATATAGACAACAATCCTAGAGGCTTCTGCTGAGAAAGACGTTTCAATGTTTTGGTCTAGCAACATTGCCTTAGCAGCTTCTACAATGGTTCTATTTTTCCTCTTAGCAATCCCATTCTGTTGAGGATTATAGGCAATTGTTAACTCCCTCTTAATTCCAACACTCATGTAGAATTATTTAAAAATCTTAGAGATATATCCTTTCCCATTGTCTATCCTTAAGGTTTTAATTTTTTTCCGAAGAATTTTTCAGTCAGGGCTTTAAACTCTTTGAACCTTTTGAGGATTTCTAATGACTCTTTACACTTAAGGAAATAGATCCAGGTTTTCCTAGAGAAGTCATCTACAAATATGACATAGTATAGAAATCCTTCTTTAGAAGGTACAAACATGGGTCCATGAAGATTAGAGTGAACCAATTCTAACACATTAAGGGTTTTACTTAGGCTATTCTAAAAGGATCCCTTAGTATTCTTTCCTAGGGCACAACCTTTACAAGCTCCCTCATGAGATGGTTTTAGCTTGGGTAAGCCTATAACAAGGTTTTCCATAGAAGGTGGGGCATGGAAATGGAGATGTCCTAATCTTCTATGCTAGATTTCATTTGTATCAATAGTGTCAAGGGTAAGGGCTTGTTTAACCTCAGTGCATAGTTTGTAAAGGTACCCTTGTCTTATGCCTATGGTATGGGCTTTCTTAATAGTTGAGTTTTTAGGCCATACTTGAACTTTACCATCCATAAATGTAACTATGTAACCATTGTCTTCAAGGGTAGATATGGATATAAGATTTCTCTTTATTCCAGGTACAAATAATACTCTAGTGAGTTGCAAAGAAATGCCAAATTTCAACTTGATGGAACACATTCCAACCCCTTTTATAGGGTATGTAGAATAATCCCCAATGGTTACTTCTTCATCAGACTTTTCAAACATGGAGTCTAGGTGCTCTCTGAACCCTGTGATGTGTCTGGATGACCCACTATCAATTACCCAATTTTGAGTGTTGTCAGATACTTGACTAGAAAGGGCTATATAGAACACAAAGTTCTTAGATTCATGATCTCATTTTGACTTTTCTACTTTTTCAAACTATGCTTGTTGTTTAGTTTTATCAGGGCACTTCATTGCATAGTGACCATACTCATCGCATCTAAAGCATTGTACTTGAGAGATATCTTTCTTCTTATAAGATTCCTTTCCATTGGAATTTATTTTTCTTTTAAAAGATCCTCTCTTGTAAGAGTTTTTCTTACTCCTCTTATTAGATTTTGTGTGGAGAACATGAATGTCTTCATCTATGTATTTATGTTCATTCTCTTTTGTGGAAAGTATTGTTTCTTCTTAAAGGCAGTCAGTTCTTAGCCCATCAAATTTAGGGAGTTTAGATCTCACACTTGCTCCTTGAAAAAATGACTCCCATGAGTTTGGTAGGCCTCCTAGTGCAATTAGGGTTAACTCTTTGTTGTCAATCTGATATCCAATTGTTGATAATTGATCCCTAAGTTCAATAATCCTCATGAAGTATGCATTAATGGACTCTCCTTTGTTTATTTGAGCACTGTTGATTTGCCATTTTAATGCTAGAGTCCTGCAGGTGTTGTTGATCTCATAAATAATCTCAAGATATTTGTACATATGGTATACAGTTCCATGTTTTCTAGGATAGGCACTATGTGATCCCTAACTGCATCTACTAGGATTTTCATGGCTCTTTCATTGTTTTCGATCCATTGAGTTTTCTTAGGTTCAACCTCTGGCTCCCTTTTATTTTCTCTCACAAGTGAGTCTAGTTTATTCTCTCTAAGGATCATCATGATTCTAAATTTCCATGATGTGAAATTGTCTACTCCTGCAAGATGATCTTCAAATCTGATCACACTTGACATTATGAAGAATGTGATGTGAATTCAATTTTGAAAAATATGAATTTTCTAGAGCAAACTGATTTTAGATTTGGTTTGGATTCACACAACATGGCTCTGATACCATGTAAATGTAATCAAACCTTTCACAAATAGGATCCTAAAACCTAAGAATAAACTAAGGTCTGAAATTTTGTGTAAGACAATTCTAAGTCAAAATTCGATTTCCAGATTTCTCTTTAAAGGTGAATGTACTGAATGCAGAAAATTAATTGATTTCGATGTTTGCATATCAATAGGAAGCCACCATAAGTATGATGGAGACCCGCCTCTAAGATGCACGTCTCAAGAGAGAACGTGTCTCCACAAGTGGAGACCCGTCCGCTCAAGAGACGTGTCTCTTTGAGCATGCGGGTTCCTTCACTCTCAATGACAATTAGTTAGTGTCTAAAAACACACAAACCAAGGTGGCGGATATGTATAGAATTCTGATTTTATTCAGATACAAAATTTTGACATCATTTAATATATATCAAATTTTATCAATGCTTATCAATTTGATTTCACTTATATTCCTAATTTTCTTTTTTAGAAGGATAGCCTTGATTTTAAATGACCAAAGCTACCATTCATCAACAGTTACGATGCTTTCTCCTTTTATATGTCTTATTTTCATATCCCTCCAACTCCTTGCCTTTGAACTTGACTAATTCTTCTATTATTGTTCAGTTCCTTAGGCAGTAACTGCTCCTAACACCATAGTTCATAAGTTTTTTGCATATTTTCATATCTTTTGGTGTATTAGGAGCTCCCTGAATATCATCTTCATTATCTTGAGTAATCTTATTAGAATCAAGGAAGCTTAGTCTTTGAGACCTCCAAATTGGCCTAATAGACCTAGATTCATCTTCACAGAAAACTCCAACCAATTTTGTGTTTTGACTCAAACTCAATACAATTTCTAAATGAAGTGTATGACAATTAGTCCTTCTTATAATGAGCCATGCAAGTGTGCCAACCATTAATTCTCAAAAGAAATATTTTGTGCGTATGTTGACAAGATTCTACCTTGACCCCTTTAATCCTAACCATTGATCATGATTTAAAATGCATCAATGGATAAAATACCATGCAACCATTCATACTTGACTTTTACTTGTGCTTGAATACCCCTTTTAGAATAGAAAAGAGCTGAGTAGATAAAAATTCACTCAATACCTAGCATTAAAAACTATCTTGCCAGAAATACCTGCTCACCCATGGGAAATATTTCACTTGTGTTTCTCCCTGTCAAAAACCACGAGGATTGATGTAGATTTCATCTTAGGATATTGGTTTGTATAGTGCCCTACTTTATTACCACTTATTCCACATGTACCAAAGGCTAAAAAAATTGAAGGCTAAGATTTCAAGCATGTGCCTTAAAGAATAAAGCTAAAAATAGTGCAATTTATAAATAATATCCCTTCAGCAAAATTTGGAAGCATTTCATCTTTATTAGAAACTAATCAAGCCCATTTTGAAAGTCCACATGGAAAATGACTGCTTTCTTGTTGAAAGTTATAGGACACAGTCGTGGCCCACATGGGATGACAGGGAGTGGAATATATTTAGCCATGTCACAGTCATTGACCATTGAAAACAATCCCTTTAAAAAAAAATTCTATCATCAAAACCAATTGGTCATCACAAACAACCAGGTGTCGTATTTTCCCACTAGCTCATAAGACTACCACTTTCTACAACTATAGATGAACGGGGGCACAGGGAAAAGGACCAAATGAGAAAAAGTGTTGTACCACATACCATTGATCACTCTTCGAACAACATTTACCACCCGAAGAAGGAAAAAATTTATCATTAGAAAGTACCACGTGGGCATCACTCGCTAGCCCATACAATTAAAATAATGTAAAATAACACAAGACGGGCTCACAAGGAGAGACATAGATATGGCCATGTTATAAGTCCTGCAACCATCGATCCTCTTTTAGATGTACGAATCATTCTAACCAAAGAGACTGGGTCCACCATTGTATCATACACATGGCTGAAGCCCTCCATCCTGTATAGATAAAATAAGGAATGATAAAATCAGATAGGAATATGAGGAATGGTCAGGATTGATTCAATCAATCAAATGGCTCATACAAATTTGTATGTGCACATGCCACAAAATTTATTCATAAAAAGGGGGGCATGACTAGGTAGATGGGGTAACAACTGATAATGAAGGCTAAAGATTTTCTTTAGATTAAGCCTTGGAACATTAATATCAAAAAACACATGAGATAACCGTGAAGCATAAGACAAGGGGCTGATAAAATAACGATTATGATGGCACTAATGACAACAAGGTGACCAAGAATGGGAAAGACAAGCCAATGCAAAATTATAACGACCAAGGGTTTTTAGGCTAGGATTTAAAAAGTTCTACAAATATAAAAAGCTGTCACAATGATGACAACATTGACCTTACAATTAAGCACAAAAGACCAAACTAGAATTTTCATAATTTTTCATGATAGAACCAAGAAATTTTTAGGGGTTCCATCAGATGGGATGAATGTAGATGATGAAAATGTGGAAATGGTGAGTATGGAAGAAAATGTGATTATAGAGACAAACCCAACCAGGTCTTCAAATTTATCATTGAATAATATGAAAATAGTGACTATGCAAACAACTTTGAGTATGTCTTTAAATCCACCTTTCAGTGATATAGAAAATGCAACTACTCAAATAAATCTAGGTGTGTCTTCAAACCCAAATTTTGATGACATTGATATTAGTTATTTAAATGAAGTTGGATACACTAATAATAATATCAATTATACTAGTCAAATAAATGGAATCACAAAGTAAGAATGAAATATCTTATATGATTGGAAAGAGAATGAAATCCCTTGTATTGATCAAAACAAAAATAAAATCTCCTGTGTGATTGAAAATTAAAATTAAAATAGGTTTTTTACAATTGAAAGAGATATCTTACATAACCTTCCTAGTAAAATATCTTGGAGAAAAATGATAATTCAAGAAAATATATAATATATAAAATAAATAGAGAAAAAAACTAGGATTTTATTGTCAACTCATGATGCAACTGATGAAAATGTGAAAAATATGAAAAGTGATGAAAATTACGCATTTTAGAAACCAAAAGATAAATATTATTTAGGAGAACAAGTCATATATGTTGTTTCTAAATCTACTGATTTATAGGAAAAAAAAATTGATTTAAACATAAGAATGTAGCACGACATGCTATAACAACTACTTTACTAAAAAATAAACTTTGAATAAAATAACCTTAAGTAATATTAGTAAATATATAAAAGTAAATCCTAAAAATTTGGTAAGAGAATCCAAGAGAAGAGAAAGTATTAAAAATGATCCAATTAACCAGTGTTAGAGTTTTAGTGGTAGAATCTCAAGGTCAGACATGAAATTAACTAATGAAATAAAATATTTAATTGACAAATATTAGCATGATAATACAAGAATATCATATAATATTATATGTTTTAAATTAAGACTAGGATCAAACATTTGTGACCCTCATCCAAAACATCTATTTGAAATGACTCGGATTGAATTGTATAAAAAATAGATGATTTAATCTTACCAAATATTAGTATAAGTCAAAGATAATTAAAAAAAGTAAACATTGGTATAAAAAGACCCAGTTACCGCCTCCCATTGAATAACCATCACCTCCATGCTCACTTAATTGCAAAAACACCAATGGTTTCTCATTATAATTACAAAAACACCAATGGTTGCTCATTAAGTGTTAAAATGCATGTTTTAGAGTGGATTTAAGGCATAAACAATTATAATTGATGGAAATTAGAGTGGGTGGATACTAGGACACTAGGTGGCGGCAACCAAATGACACCTCTAAAAGGTGTCTTTTTGACCTCCATGCACATATCCAATGCTCCCGCACTCTACCAAATTGCCCAAAAGCCAAAAGCTTAGTTATAAGCTCTTAACTTTTGGGCGAAAAAAACCCATAATTGTTTTTTTCAATTCGATACACGGTTTAGATTCTATGGTTGCACGAAGTTAGCCTTGGCGAATACTGGGTGTTCTCCCCTATATATATTGTACTTTACATACTAACGAATTTATGTAGGAATGCGATATTAGTATTCCACCTGAAATAGTCAAGAAGCTTATAGAAAGTCTTTTGTGTGAACCATCTAATGGACACTTAATTTATCTAAATTTATGTACTTTTTGGACAATTCCAACCAAAACTATATTATTAGTTCTTGATTTGCAAATAAACTATACTCTTACTCCACAAGGGGAAATTCAATCCCAATATTATAATTCAGTGTAGGTGACCATATTTGTTTATATTGTATATATATATTTCATTGATAGTGTAGAAGAAAATATAATATTTTCTTATGGAGTACCATTTTTATTTAAGTGATAATCAGTCACACTCATCATATTTTTTTCAATAGTGTTAATATATTTTATAAAAATTTAGAAGAAAGAGATATTCAACACATCTCATATGATTAGATAATTACACAAGACAATTCATGAATGCTAGAATGTTTTATTGGTTATGTGTATCTCACAAGGAAAATAATATGCAACACAAGTGGATTTTTTTAAAGATGGACATGATAAAGGACAACATGATGGAGTTGGAGCATGCATAAAAAGAGCTCTTGTTAGAGAGAAACTAAAATTCAAGGATGCATTTTTTTTTGAGATGCACATGCAATTGTAGATTTTTGTAATACTAAATTATCTACAGGATCAAGTGAGTACTCAGTAATTTGATGATTCTTTAGGTTGGTTGAATAATAGAATATTTTTACTCAACATAATTGTGAAACAATTAGTTGATCAACATTTAGGTCTGCGCTATATGAATGGAATTTTCCACAAAAAATTAGACCTAGGTTATAGCAATGCACTTTTCCACAAATATTTTTGAATCTGGGGTTCTTCCTAGTATTGTAGAAAATGATATCATTGTAGCTCGCCCATGCCTGGCTCACGAGGTTCAAATAGTAAATGAACCAGGTGTAGGGTATGGTTTGAATACTTGTGGCTTGCACAACCAGGTTGAACTAGTTATAGGGTATGTCTCACATGCTCATGGTTTGTAAGATCAGTTTGAACCAGTTGCATGATATGGTATTTTTCCCAGTGGTTTGCAAGCTTGGGAGAACCTTAAGGCTCAAGATGATAATTTAGTCCAAGTGGATGAATGGAGGAGTAATATTCAGATCATTAGCAAGAAGTTGTTTGGAAATTTGCATGAAACTTGGCATCAGGAACACTGGTATAATAAAAGGAATGAAGATTATTAATCTACATGATCTAGTTTCTTTTGAATTTTTACAAATGAAGGCACTATGTTTTAAATTTTATATTTCCATCTGCATTATAAGCAAAAGCATGATTTTAGGGGTAGTTTGGGAGCTAATGTAGAATGTAGGGAACTAGTATAGAATGTAAGAGATTCTACTCCAAATATTAAAAATCTTATGTATAAGCTTTATTTTACTATAAACATATATCTAGGCCATTGGCCTTTTAACCAAAAATAAATAAAAATTAGTGGTTCAACCAAATGGAATTTGTTTAAGACTTCAAATGCAAAAACATGGATAATATGGACAAGGTAGCTCACATGGTTTTATCAATTTTATATTGTCGGTGATTGGGATGTGTGTAAAAATATAGAATGGAAACAAAGAGCCTTAAAACCTACATTAACACACATGATCAACATGGAACAACAATTGAAGAAGATAATAAAGTGTCTTCTTCCTGGATGATTATGGTCATGTTTCAAACCTTGTATACAAGTGTATTTAATTAAAGTTTTCTATTACATTATTTTATAATATATAATTTTATATGTAGGCATATTTATATGTAAATTATATGTCACACTTTATGGAATTAAATTCCACTTTTGCAAGACATGTGTAAGTATGTTTTTGTTGCACTTGAGGGGAATGGAGATGCAAAAAAGTATTGATTGGCTTAATGTGTTGATAGAAAACATAATTTATTACATCCTAAAGTGGATGATTGATGCATTCTCTCCCAAGGGTACTAGGAAATCCTACACAACCAAAAATATTATAAAATTTTATGCTTGTGTTTTATTTTTATTTTTGGTTGTAGGTGTAAATGGTTGAAATTTTCAACTCTTCCAATGTAGCATAATTTGGTTATGAATTGTGGGAAAATAAATTAATTAATTGATTCACTTTTTTTATTGATTCAAAATATCTGAGAAGTTTTAATTTTCTAAAAAAAAAAAATTCCATGTCCAAGCATGTGATTGAACAATTATTGTAAATTGTAACTCCATTAAAAAAAATGATTTTTCATATTGTTGGAGGAATAGAATGATGTGTATTGATGGAATGGAGAGAGTGGGTGCAAGGTGGAAAGAAAAAAATCAATTTAATATTGAATGCACATTCCAAGAAGAGGAAATCAATGCAAGAAGGATTAATGAGCATTCTGGAGGTTTGGATAGCATATTATTAATATTGGGAAAATATAAAAGATTATTTGGGTCATAATTATTAGAGATAGTCTCAGTAAAATGGGCATAAATTTCTCATACGGTAAACCCAGAAATTGTTTTAGACAATTATGACAAATGACAAAGCATTGATAGGAAGAAAGTGATGGGTTTTCTTTGAAATTTAGTGGAGATTTTTTTGAGAAACCAATAGTGGTTTATTCTCACAAGATTTGTATATATTGATGCTTGAAATTTGGTGAAGTGGAGGGGGATTTGGAGATTTTGTGGTTACATATCCATATGCTATTGGAATGTGTTGAAATGTTGATTTGAAGATTTTTATACATGTGTGAAGCCCATGTTTTGTGTCAGCATATGAGCTCCATGATTATGTAATTCATTTTCAGATTTGAACTTAATATATGTTGTATATTTCTTTGCCATTTCTATGTGTTTAAGTTAAGTTGTTGCCTTCTTTCATGGAGTTATATGTGTGTTTGGTTTTATATTTGAAAGGGAGAGTATCCCATTTCATCAGTGGTATTAGAGAAAGAGTTCCTAAGTGTGCAGACAAAGCACCAAATGTGAGGCAATTTGCACCAAGACCTATCTGATTGGTCAGTTATGCCAATATGGTAGTGGGGAATTATCACTCATGAGAAGTGATCAATTAGATAACTAGTAACGTAAGATATTTGAGCTTACACACATATATTATAATGGTTGAGTCTAGACAGATGTGTCTACATTAGTAAAGGTATTGTTTACTATTCAATGCATGCTTGGGTGATTTTTATCTGTTTAAAACTTAGGATATGCTCCTTATCTTACTTTGCTTGATGGTATAGTTGAATCAAAATTTTGGACATATGCATAATATATGTACATATGTCAACATATGTGTACGATGGATGTAATGGGATATCCATATGATTATGATGGAAAATGTATATATATGAGAGTATGATGAGTTTTTTTGTTATGATGTTTGTGTGAATATAGTTACAAGCTCATAATCATTCAGATATAGAACATATCATTTGAATATCGTGTATATATATTTGTATATATATACAAATATGCACATAAGTGTAAATACTCAAGAGAGGAATGTGTGTGCATGTGTGTATATATATATATATATAAATCTAATACATAATTTATTTTTTATGAGAATGTTTACTCATTTGTGTTCATTTTATATTGAATCTAAATACATTATTTACACATATATAGGATAAATTATAGTATGATTCCAACATATATTTATACATTGATAAAACATACATACATATAGGGGTTGATATACGATCTACCCTAGAATGTATATGTATAAGTTTATATGTAAATATAATTGTAATCATGTCCTTTGTAAATCAAATGTATACAAACTTATTGACATAGGATAAATATACATATATATTCTAGTATATATATATATGTTAGTATATATATGTATGCATTTATGATGATATTATATAATTATTTATATATACTGACCTTCATTGTGTAATATAACACATATATAAGTGCAATACTGTATAGGATTATGAAATATATTCCTTATATAGTTTAGAAGATTCTATGAGATAAGAAAAGTTATAGCATTTATATGGTAATGCACATAGGATAGTGTGTGGCTTTGAAATTCAAAAAAAATAAAATGATGTGGTTAGATACTTATAGGAAATGCATTCCAACGAATATTCATTACATTCTCCCAACTTGAGGAGTGGAATTTTTCAATCAAGGATATGGAACAACCATGTGATGAAACCAAGAAAAGCTAAATTTAAATATAATTGTGTTTTGTGAAGTCAATAAACATTAGCAAACTTTTAGGCCAATTTATTACATATGCATGGTTTGATTTATATGCAATAAATATAGGCATGTTTGAGGCCGAATATAATGTAGATTGGCTTTGAGTAAAGGTAAAAAATATATGCTATGTGTGACACAACATTTAGAGTGTATTGGATAATGCATTAAGTCTTAAAAAGACATATTCAAATATAAGGTAGGAGATGTATAAGCATTCAAGTGTTGAGTATAAATTGGAAATTCATAAAAGGAAAAAAAATTGGAATGCATGCACTGCCTTATAAAGAAAAGAAAGTGTATATGTGGTTAAAAATGAATAAAAGAAGTCACACATATATCAAAAACTACTCATATGTGCTATGAAAATCATAAATAATATCACATATGGCATAGAGTTGGGTGTATATGGCTTTGGATTTGAGGTGTTGAATGAGCATACCAAAACATACAAAGTGTTATGACTTGTTAAGGTGTAAATGAGCTATTTCATGAGTAAAGAAACATCTTTAAAATATAGTTAATTCATGGTTAGGTGTCAAAGGAATTAAATAACATGACTAATTCAGCATTTTAAAACATAGAAAACTATGTATTGAGCTTTACAGAGAACAAGCTCTTAAGTAGATAAATGTGGAAGTGGTGGTGCCATGGAAACACATTATAACCCATTAAGAAGTCTATTTAAAATGGAATTTGAAATACACCATATCAATCATGTGTTGATTTGAATAAGTCTCTTATTTTTGTCAATCATTAGGGTCAATCTCTAGCTGTTATTAGCTGAGTAAGTTCTTATATTTATGCCACCTTTTTGCTAAGTTGACTGAGTGTCTTTGCATCGTAAATTTTTTTCAACATCCATGCCTAATCTATAGGATGTGGATCTCATTTTTGATTTATAAATAGCATAGAAAACTCATTTGTTGAGGACACATCACATATGTTTTATGCAAAAAAAATTATGCATTTTTCTCTACAATTCATTGTTGTAATATTTTGTTTTATTTGAGAGAGAAGTGAGAATATTTATGAGGAATTTAGTATATTGAATAAAGTACATCATCAACTTGAGAGAGGGATATTACTATGGAATAGCTGAAGGAGTCAAGAATAAGCTAGTTTTTATTGTGGGAAACTGATTTATAGTCAATTAATTGGATAAGTGAAAATAAGCGTGAGAATATTTCTTCTTTTATTCTTTCATCTTTTGAAAGATCGTATTCTATTATTTCTTTGAATTTAATATTATGAGTACTTGCATAATGAAATAATAATGCTTGGAAAATGAATTAGAATCTATTGTGTTGTGTTTATGATGTGCTTGTATGTACTCCATAATAGGAGGTTTGTGTTTATCATAAGAGTTACATACTATGTATGATTAAACATGAGTGGCATAAGTGTTACTCTTAGCTAGGTTATTGATTTAACTAGTATAGCTAGCATCTACTCCTAGGATTGTTTATCCTAAGATTATGGATACAATATTGAGTTTGAGATTTTCCCATGTGGTTGTGTATATCACTTGAGTTTATGTAATTCTATATGTTTGGAAACATAGGAGGGATTACCTAATGGTTTAAAGTAGCTACTTGGTTAATTACCTTAAACTCTTCAAATGAAGTCACATTGTCGACAAGACTCTACTTTGAATAGGTCCTTTATTAGAAGGGTTACACTCTCAAAGAGAAGCATCTATTGCTTTGACTATGCTTCAATTAAGGTCAATCATAGTTTTGGCTATTCTCTTGATGATAACCACTTGTTAGTATGATATAATACTCATTAGAGTTGGTCATTTATGAATAATTAATGTATGAACAGAAGAAGCTTATATAGCTACTCCCTAGATTATAAAATTATACTTGTAACCAGATTGTATTTTGTAGAGAATGGATGTTTATGTTAAAGTTAACTCATGGACTAGGAAAACTCTTATATTATACCAAGGATGGGAATATCCATAAGATATCATAGAGTTTTAGAAAGTAAAATAGGTTATTTTTGAGATGAGGGATTACTTAGGGAATGAAATTACCTAAGCATAGTATATAAATGGTCAAGATCCAAATGAGCTATAGAGTTGTATTTTAATAAGATGACCTTCACTCAAAGTACTAAGGTATAATACTTTGGAAAAAGTAGTGTAAGGATCCAATGCTTACACTCTCGATTCACTGTGTTCATTTTTTGTATTCTAGTTCAATATTTTCATACTTGTAGGAGTAGCTATCATATGAATAGATTCTAGTTTGTGGGACACAACACTAAGCTAAGATAGGCTATTGACACGAGGTTTACAAACTAATATCTTAATTGAAGTGAAGGGACATTTATCATTGATAGATGTGTGGGGGACAACATATGAGTCTATGTTTGGTAGAAAGTTGCTTGAGTAATGCTTATCCTCATCAGTTGGCAGCCAAGGTTTGTGGATGTTCGTGATAGTATCAAGAACAACAAGAGTTTTTGTACCAAAAAGTAGGGACATTTTGAATGTATGCATCGATGTGGGGACATTAGGACCAGTTTGTATAGCTATTTCCAAATGAATCTTAGAGGACCTATGATATCATTACACAAAAAACACATAAACCTTATCAGAAGATAATGGTTGAAAATTTCTTGAGTCACAATGGAAAGAGAGAAGAAAAAAAGGGAGAAAAGATTATCGAAAAATTGTTTAATTTAGGACTAGTTAAGAGACATCTCTAGAGTTAAAAAATCCTAAAACAACTTATTATTATATCCCCTTGAAATTGTGGAAGATTATGCAATCAAGTTATGTAGGAATGTTAGGAAGGATAAAAATATTAGAGATAAAGAGGATTTAGAGAATCTCTCTTATTAGTAGTTATCCTTAGTTGTGTTGAGAGTCAAAGATTCTTGGATTTAGTGAGTCTACTACGAATCTAGGAGTATGCATTAAGCTGGAAAATTCAAATGAAGTAAAAATTCAATGAAGGAAGTATCCAAGAGGTTGGAGAAACCTTGAAAAAAAAATAATTTTTGTGCAAGACTAGGAACTTGTAAGAAATGAGATAGTATCTTAGGAATGAGAGAAAAGACCAGAGTGGTCAAAAATAAAGTAATCAATGAAGTAGACATTGTTCAACAAACCAAAATCAATGAAATCAATTTGGATTTTGGATTAAGATGAGAAAAAGAAACAAAACAACCTTAGTATCTCTAAAGGTTATGGGATCATAAGTCACCAAGAACTAGGATAATGTCACTTGAAAAACATGATAGTAGGAAAGAAACCTAAAAAATAAAATTAGGCTACTTTAACTAAAGGTTTGGATAATACATAGATTGGTTGGCATATAAGATGGACTCGCCAACATGTCTTCTGAAATCAACATATGTTTAGAGGTTCCAAAATAAAATGGAATACTATATGGCACTATGTGTTAAATCACCAAAAGTTGTAAGGAAACAATGCTCTAAGTTGAAAGGTACAACAATAAAAGAAGCTTTGTGGGTATGGATATTCCTCCATAAAAAGGATATTGGAAAGAAAATTTGATTATTAGAGTGCCCCTTAACTTGAAAAGTTGTTGACTATTCCTTAGATCTTCTCATTGACGATCCAAAATGTTGAATCTATGGAATTAATGTGTTTTTATGGTATTTTCATTAATTTTTTCATTGATTTCAACTCAATTAAGGTTAAATAAGATGTGTTTCTCCAACAACTTTTGGGAAAAGTTGTAAAATAATGAAATTTGTGTTGAAGTATATTTTGAGTGTTCTCTAGTATTATGGTCCACATTTTCTCTGTGTTGATCCAATTCCTATGTGGATCTGAAGGTGTGTTCATAAGCTTAAATGGATTGTATATTCCAAGTTTCAACTTTTGGTTTGATACAAAGTAAACGTTATGTTCACCAATGTGTGAACTGGTTTGTCAAAGTTATTTGGTTCTTGAATGGGAGAATTTTTTTGGCTCCACAATCTTTTGGCATTTGGTTTTAGATCTTGTGGATCTGGGAGATTACTCTTTCTAATGTTTTCTATGTTCTAATAAAATTTATTGTGGTTTGGGGCTTTGAAAGACTTGCTCTAGATCTCCTATATTTTTACTGGTTGCCCTGGTTGAAATGGTGAAGTTTTATCTACAAATGAAGTTTCTAGAAGTTGTTGCGGATGTATCTAAGTTGTTCTCAGAGATGATAAAAATACCAACAAAGACTATTGAGAAATCCATGTATTCTTATCTTTTTGGTGATGCATGTACCTCAAAGACCATTGGTGTTTTTATTAGGTTTGGGTGACCTACTGTCTACATGTTACTTTATGCTTTTTCATAATTTTAATAAGGAATTTATGTGATCCAATATTTTATTTGGTTCCTAAATTAGATATGTATTTTGTCTTGTCACATTTTTATCCATCGTGAGAATGTTGAGTAGCTAAACTAATTTGAGTTTGTAATTTTAATATGTTTATCCAACTTTGGTTAATGCTTCTAAGGTGGAAGTTGGTATAAAGAAAGTCAAGCTATGGTGAATTTAATATCCATCAATCATTCAATTCAAGGAAGAGAAGAGTGTGTGAACAAGTGCAAAAAGTAGAGTGTGAAGAGTGAATTATGGCAATAGAACTTTAATGTGTTCATAATATTTTGGTCAAGTTACAAAGTGTGTGTAACTCCTAGTTGTGGATCATTATTTATTCCTTTGTAGCTTTATTCTAGGCAGTGACCCTCTCTTTTGGACAATGAGTCCTAAGGTAGTAAGCCCTTAATTTGGGTAGTGAGGCTTTTTTTCTAGGAAGTGAGCCCTTTGGCAGTGAGCCTGTGTAACCAATACTGCATTACTACTATATTATGAGTTAATCATCACCATGGTTTTTCCCTCATTAGGGTTTTCTATGTAAATATGGTGTCTATAGTATATTTTTTTGTTATATGAATTTCATTTTCACACTTAATAACAAATTCAAGATAAAGTGGAACTGATTAAGTTTAGAAGTAAAAATATTGATACAAATGATTCACTCCCCCCCCATCCTCTTAGTTGTTTTGTGTATTTCAAAAATTGGTATCAAAGCTTTGGTTCCTCGGTGAAAATTTTAACCGCTTGAGGTAGATCAGATGGAACATAAGTTGAATCTTCCTATGTGTTATGGAGCTAATTATAGTGGCTAGAAAGAACATACGACAAGTTATTTCATTTGAATTGGTTTTGATACCTGGAACGCTGTGAAGACAAAATATGTGATTCTAGTTGTTAAACCTTCCTCTGTTGATGAGGTTGCAACTTTTGAAAAGAATGAAAGAGAAAGGTTTTCTATCTTTAGTTCTTTATCTAAAACTGAAAGATCAAAATTTAATTCTTTAACTACTACAAATAAAATGTGGACGAAATCGAAAGATATTTATGAAGGAAATGACAAAGTAAAATTATCAAGGAAACTAACTGCTAAGCAAAAATTTAAGAATTTGATAATGGAAGATAGAGAAGACATTGAAAGCTATTATCAGAGATATTTGAAATCAAGAATCAAGGAGGTACTATGAAGGATGAAGATATAATTGAAAATATCTTGATGACCTTGCCAAAAAATTATAGTGACAAAGTATGTGCTCTTGAAGAATAGTATGATCTGAAGACATTTACTAAGGAACATCTATTTGATGTCTTGAGTTCATTTGAGATGAGATAGTTTTCAAGAGATAAGGAGAATACTGAAACAAATTTTAAAGCCATGAAGATAGAAGATGATTATGAAAATATTGATGCAGAAGATTTGGAAGAAAATTTCACAAGGAGATTGAAGAAAGGGAGTGGTAAATACAAAGGTAAGTTTCCCTTTAAGTGTTTTAGTTTTAGAAATATTGTTTATTATGCATCAAGATGTCCTAATAGAGCTACACAAAAGAAGAACAAGGATAATAACAATAATTACAAGTATATAAGAAGGATAGGAAGTTTAAGAAGTTGTATTATGTCAAAGAAGATGTAGGAATTTTTTATGATGAATCTAAACTTGAGGAAGGTAAAGATGAATGCTTGTTTCTAGCCCTAGAAAAGAAATGTGTGGAAAATAATCTTTTTTGGAGAGCAAGAAGGATAAAATATAAGGTACTCAGCTGACTGATTTTCATGCCACACACGATGAAGACTTCTAGGTAATTGATAGTGGATGTTCAAATCACATGATTGGAGATAAGAGTAATTTTACTGAAATTGAGAAGTATGATGGAGGTATAGTCATGTTTTGAGATGATTTCCATGCTAATATTGTTGGTAAAGGAACAATTATCTTTCATGGAAAACATAATATTGATGATACATGTTTATTATGTAAAGGGTTTAAGGCATAATCTCTTAAGTGTTGGGAAAATTTCCAAAAAAGGTTTTAAGCTTGTTTTTAAGGATAACACTTGTGAGATCAAAAAAGGAACTAGAACTATGGTTGTAGCTTGAAGAACTCATGGAAAAATATATCAAATTAAAGGTGGTGATAGTTAGTGTTTTTTTTCTTAGATTAGTAAGATTTAGCTCTAGAATCAGAGGATGGGACATGCAAATTTTGCTAATATGGTAAGGATTAGTTATACAGAAGTTCTGAGAGGTCTACCTAGAATCACAAATCCTTCAAATTCAATCTAAAGAAGTTGTCATATGGGAAAAAAAACAAGGAAAATATTTAAAGGAAAAGATAAAACTTCTATCAAAATGCTTGAATTAATCCATGCAGGCCTTTGTAGTCCTTCAAGAATAGAAAGCCTAAGTGGTGATAGGTAGTTTATTCTCTAATTGATGATTACTCTAGGATGACATGGGTTACATTTCTTAGAGAAAATTCTTAGGCTCTTGATAGATTTTGTAGACATGGAAAATATACTGACACACTTCATCCTAATTACTAACATCGTTTGTCCTAAATCATCTCCTCGGCTAGTAATTTGATTAAATAATCTTTATTTGATTAAATTCATCATATTTCCCCTTTTAATTAAATAAATTTATCTGAATAAGTCATATGCTTCTATTAATTAAATAGATCACTTTGTTTAATTAATTATATAGTTCCTCTTTTATTTAGATAATTCAACTTATTTAAATAAATCTCTAAAGTCATCTCCTTTAAATTAAATAAATTAATCTTTATTTGATTTAATCTAACATCATCTCCTTTTAGTTAAATAAATCAAAATCTTTATCTAATTAAAGTCTAAATCATTTTCCTCTCAACTTTGATTTAAATAAATCCTAAAATCTAAATAAAATTGGTCACATCATTTAATATCCTATTAAATTAATCAAATCATGATTAATGCTAATCCTAATCACTCGAATACTCTAGATTTTGTAGCTTGCACAATAAATCAATTTATTTATAAATTCATCAATTTATATTCAAAAAGGCATCTTTTGTGGAATATTCTTCCAATTCAAAAATCCCTCCAAAAGGGGATGGGTACTTCCAATAAGGCATTTAATGCCTCTTACATGTCCTTGGCCTTGAGCCAAGTGACATTAACTCCATTCTTCTCTCCCTCCACCTTGCCAACTTTCAAATTTCATATTTGAATCCCATAGCTTTTATCATTCACATTGACCAAAATGTGTTCATTCCTCCTCTAATCACATGTGGACAAGTGACCTTCTCTCATTGGTTGATCTTTTGTCTCACATTCACCCAAATCCTTCAATATTTGATTCATCAAATATATAAATAGAGGCCTCCTCGATTGCAATATCATCCAGAATTTGAGTAAACTCATGATACTCAATTTCATCTTCAAGCATATACATTTTCATCTATTCTTATCATGTTCTTAGTTAGGTTATGCAGGAATTCAACTAAAGTGGATCAGATCTTCATCAAATCATCACAAAGCTTGCATAGGAGTTGGGAAAGGGCCAATTTCTACACATAATTGGCACCAACTCCCTCATGGGATCAAGAATTTGATTTACATTGAATAAGATTTGATATCTTTTGTTTATGTTTTCTTGTGTTCTTCATCTCATTTCTTGTTCTTTCCAATTTAAATTGATTTCATGGAGACTCTTGATTCTAACTTGCATTTGGATTTAATATTGTGTTTGTATCTCATGTTTGTGCGGGTCTAGGATTGGGGTACACATTTTGGCGCAAGAAGGACGACATATATAGAGAAATTCATCACGTTTTTCTAAAATTAAGCGGTTTTTTTAACCTTTTTATTGTGTCTATAGGAAACTCCGCCACTAGTAGTCCAATAGAACCAAACTGCACCACTATCGGTCTAGCAATGCTATATTGCACTGCTTAAATTTCCAAAGTCCATCACTAGAGTCTTCCTGCCTGAAAAATTAAAATTTCAAATTGACCCACAATCTTTCCAAATTCTAAACTTTGTCGCTAGTCAAATAGAGCCGCAATCACAGTCTCTATTTTATTGCAAAGCATTGCTCTCAGTCATCAGTGGTGCTATATTGCATCGTTGAATTTTCTAAATAGCCCTGCACTTATGAGCTATGTCGCTGAAGTTGGGTAAAAAGAAGAATTTTAATTATTCTGACATGTGACTTTTTCCATTTTGATTATTTGGACCTCTAACAGGTTTCCAGTCTTTGTTTTTGCAGTATTAACTAGTTTTTGTGATGCAGAGACTTCCGGAGGTCATAACTTTTGACTCGATTGTGGGTTTTGGTTGAAATTTTAATGGTGGTTTCGTTATAATGTGGCATGCGGATTCCCAATGGAACATGTGTCAATTGGTGGCCATTTTTCACACATTTTCAGGGCTTGAAACTTTCATCTTGGCCCTCAAAATGGCAATTTTATTATTTTTTTTCTAGTTTAAAAAAAATCATTTTCATTAATTTAACTCACAACTCATGTTTTGAATTTAGGATTTTAGTTGGAAATTCATCCTATATTACTTTTAGAAACTTTTTGGGAAGAATAGGACTCTCAAAGTAAGGCATGTGAAATTACCAAAAATTGTAAAATCGACCAATTGTTGAAATCTACCGAAAAAGGAAGTTTCTTGATCAAAGGTGAAGGAAGGAAAACGAAGGCCAAGGTTTCTTTATGATTTTAGCATCTCATTGTATCAAGTTTTTTTAAACATTTTTGGGAGAACTTATAATCCCTTTTGAAGGATTTGATTACCTTCATGCTTTTAGGACATACTAAATTTCTTTTGGGCTGTAAAAAGAACACTACAAAATTTTATCAATTTTCGCAACAAATGGTTAAAAAGAAATTGAGAGCAACTTACTAGATTTGGTTTGAGGTTAACAATTGAACAAAAAAACTTTCATCTTTCCTTTTGGTGCTCTCAAAAGAATCAAATCATTGCCTTGAGGATTTAAAATGAACATGTACATCTTGGTTTTGTAATCACTTACCCAGAATAATATCACCAAAAAGGAATATGCACTTCTCTTGCACATTATAGAAATATTGAGAATCAAAAGTCTTTTTGGTGATATTAATTTGTGCTAGTGATTGTCTTCATATTTCATTTGGGATTAAAAATTGAACCAATCTTGTGAGTGTGAGTGTAGCATATTGTGAGTGTCGTCACTTTGTTTTTCAATGAAGGTTGATCAAACTACGGGATATTATTACTCGCTTTTATTTCTCTTAGAGGGCCTTCCTAGTGGAAAAAGGTAATCACCCCAGGGAATGACCCAACCAAGAACACACTAAAGCCAAGTGACTTCCAACAGGTATATAAGTGCAAATTCTAGAGGAAAGTTCGAGAATCATGAGGATTATTCCAATGAGAAGGGAAGCAATGGTATCTCACCACATGGATGGTCCCCCATGAATGGAATGCCCAAATTAAAACCCTTGTTTAGCAAAGGCCAAAATCCTTTCTATTTGTTGGTGCAAAAGGTCATGTCCTTTGAAGTCGTCCCACGTAACATGTGGTTCTATTGTAGAGATGAAATTATGTCATGGGAGATGAAATTATGTATTGATGCTTGGCTGACCCAAGAAGTGTGTATCATGGAGGGGAGCCAATGTGGTCAAGCATCTAGTCATCCACTTTGAATATGCACAACTAGATTAAAATCCAAGTGGGAATCCAAACAAATATTGTCTTTACATCCTAGGATTGTGCATGTGCTTTGAATTGAAAACACTTTTTTTGGGTCTCAAAATAATTGTAAACAAAAATTCACAAATCTTCCAAATTTCAAACCTTTTAGGAGAGGTAGATACCTTTTGAAAAAATTGAAATGTTTTTTTTTTCTTAGGGATTTTATCCTTAGTGATTTCTAAACATTTGGATTTAAATCATAATTTTCCCATACTAAGGTAAACAAATAAGAAATTTTTTCCTTGATTTCCTTGATTCCCATATAATGGACTTTGTGGGATGATAGGAAGTTAAAACATTAGAAATTTAGTTTGAAAATCTAATTAAGAGAGTGTTTTTGGTAAAAATAACTCATTGAGCAAAGTTAAATCAATTGAACCCCATACATGTTCTTGTCATCTTTTGGTCATATGGTTTTCCATGCAAACATTGGTCTTTTGGTTTGAAATACTCTTAGGAAAAAGCTTGTTCTTCACTACCTTGGTCTTGTAAACAAAGACCCCTTAGGTTAATCTAGGATCAAATTCATCACTCTCACCCATCTCTCAACCATCAAAAATCAAAATTATCTCACCAAAAAACTCTTGGAAAATTTGGAAACATCATCATACTAAACTTGTAGGTAAAGGGTAAGTGAACCAAGATGGTTCCCAAAAAGGGGACTTAAGTGGACAACTTTTTTTTGAAATTAGGAAATATTGACCTTGGACATGAAATTGAGGATACTTAGACTCAAAATTTTGAGATGGAACAAAAAGAAGGATTCAAGTGCTCTGAGTCTAATTTGTAAACTAATAATTTATTTTGAAAATGGTTGAGATTAATGGGTTCAAACGAGGGACGTACACAAATTGGTGTTGTTTTTGTCAGAAAAAACATAACATAGCAACTCTTGTATGACCCTCGTATGGTGAACTTTTTTATAGTATTTTTAAAATCGCAACGGTCAAAAGTTATTTAATAGTATGTAGTTGATGCATGATTTTTCTCATAAATTTTTAATGAATATTTGACTTTCTACTAATTTGCGAAATGGACATATCCTAAAAATAAAATTTTTGCCATGCTACCCCTACATGTTTTGGAAACTAATTGATTTTTATTTTTTTTAATTTTATTTTGTAGAATGGATTCTAGTTTCTAAAAATGTAATTTATTTGAGAAATTGATGAACGGTCAATATATAACAAAAAAAATACCAAACACTGTTTTTTGGCAAAACAAAGACATACAGATAAAATAAATTATGGATGAAAGACTTAACATTTTCATAAAGTGAAAAAAATTACATCGTTGGATAGCTAAGAGATAACCCAACATTACCCATGTGCTTGATTTTTTGATATTGAACCACGTGCAATCTTGATTATGAGCATGAACTCGATTATGAGAAATATGGTGGATTTTTTAAAAACACATCTCTGGTCATTGGGAATGCCCTCCAAGCCCCTGGTTTTGTATTCCAAGGAAAATACCAAGCCTAAGGCTTGATAATTCCCAAAGCAAGATATAACGTGAGCACGATATAATGCGCTCACATTACATCTCACTTTTGACATGGTTTTTGCTTCTGCAGGGAACATGTCTACTAGCACATAACGCAAGCACATTATAACACACTCGTGTTATGTCTTAATTTATGTTAAATGCCAATATATTAATGTATGCTAATATATTTTTAGGTACATGTATGTCATGTATGTATGTATTCTTGTATGGATGTAATATTTTATATGTGCATATGTATTATGCTTGTATGTATGCATTTATGTATGTATTTAGACGAAGGGAGAATTTAGAGAGAGTCTAGAGAGATGGAGAGGGGGTTGAAGTGAGAGTTTAAGAGATAGGGAGTGGGAGAGAAGGGGTTGGATTGAAGGGTACTTAGCTAGGTAGGGTGGGAGGGATAGAGTGAGGGAGAGAGAGAGGGAAGGTTAAATAGAGAGAATTGAGGGAGAGGTAGAGAGAGAGAGGGGGCTGCGAGAGAGAGAATTGAGGGAGAGGGAGAGAGAGAGGGGAGAGAGAGT